>JAHHZJ010000631.1:0-118510 GCA_021437245.1 Aegilops speltoides | reverse complement strand
TTTGAACCATATTTGAACAAGAGTGCCATGTATATACAACCAGTTCAACGTATTTTTCAAGTTCAGGCACCAAAGTAAACATCGATGGCAAGTTCAAGCGCCACCGGTACAATTACCTCGACACAAATCTTGGAGGAGTAATTTCTGGGAGCAGTAACTTTCTGGAAACAAAACAAATCAAAATTAGTGGGAGCCTTAGATGAAAACTACGGCAGATTAGGGAGAGAGGCCGGTGCTAATCTAACGATCCAAAATTACTGTCTTGTTTGTCTGCAGTCACACGCACGCAATGCATCGGAGGGCCACCCCTCTTCCGCTTATCCAGAGGGATAAGGCGCCTTGCAACAGCAAACAACGACCACCCCTTGGAAATCTTGTTGGGAAGGAGCGCCATTTGGTGGAAAAAAGGCCTTTGGTCGCGGTTCATAATCGCCATTAGTCGCGGCTGCAAGCAACCGCGACCAGCAAAGCGACTAAAGCCCACCACCTTTAGTCGCGGCTGCTTAAGAACCGCGACTAAAGGCCCGTCCCACGTGGGTGCCAGTGGCCGTCAGGCGGAGGACCTTTAGTCGCGGTTCTTCGCCAACCGCGACTAAAGGCCGCCGCAGTTTAGGGTTTTAGCCCCCCTAAACCTGTTTTCTGCTTAATTTGTATTGTTTTATTTCTTTTGTGCTTTATTTTAATTTTGAAGGAGTTTCATATATTCTACGGTACTACATACATGCATATGAATGTACAATTTCAAATAAATTTGAAATTAGAACCAAAAAAATTCAAGAGGAATATACAATATATATTCAATATCATCGGATGACCATATACAATTTTGAACAAGTTTCCATACATGATTTAATCCATATAAAGTTCTTCGTCCTCGTGATAGTGTTCTCCTTTAGGATGGAGGACTTCCTGCAGAACCATCCAGCTAGTTCCTCTTGAAGTGGTCGGAAGCGAGCTTCGGACTAAGCGTCCACGGAGGTTATTCCTCTGAGCATTGGTATCACTCGGATCAACCCGCCGGAGGTGTATCTCGGATCATCTCCTGAACAAAGTATGCACATAGATTGGTCAACGGTGGCTGAATATCCCGATCTTAGTCTTTACCCTTTTGAATTCTAGCTCTTTTTGAATTCACCGACCTTTGTATCTACTTAACCGTCTCCAAACCCTACGAGGCAAAGAAAATTAAATGAACAAGAGAGTTATTAGTTACTTGATATTAGGAAATGAACGAAATAGGCCGATCGATATAGAGCGCAAATGAATGAAAATAATTACTTCGCAGCATTTTTCGATGTCGGCCCAAAGCTTTGGATCCTTATCCGGAGAGTCGTGGGCGAGACATTCGAGGTGTTAACTTTAATTACTAGCGAATCCAAAGGAACTGCGGACACGATACATGCACAAGACGTCATGCATAACTCATCGATTAGCGGCCACATACCATGCATGGAGTAAACAAAAGAGAATGTGCTCAAGATGAAACACTCACCCAAAATGGTAAGGAAATAGAATATCACTTTTGAGTTCCTGCTTTGTAAGAAATCGCCACGGTCTGCCTCCACGTCGTCGGGGTAATGCTTCAACACAATATTATTAACGATGTGTGGGTCAATGAACCCAACATCATGGATGTTCCTTACTCGCATTCCTTTTCTTCATTCTGCATGTATAATAGAGGACACAACAATATAGTTAGGACATATATATAGTGCAGGCAATATGAACGAGATGGGGTAGAAATTAATAAATCACTTACGAATGTAGCAACCGATGATAGATTTGTCGAGCTCAAGCAGATTGAAAAGCTGGAACAATTCACTCAGTTCAACTTGTACATAGTAATGTTTGAAGTGATGCTCATGTCTAACTTCCGCATAAATATAATCTTTGGCGTTTTTAATTTTATGTTACCCTTGTACCAATTCAGCAGACGTTTCATTTGGTCGTAGATCCTTTTCTGCAAGAGGCTCGACGAGAGGCCCATTCTTGACATATGTAATTACTACCTCCTTCACCGCAACTCATCAAGGTCTAATAGTTCACGAAGAGTAATACCTAAGTTGGCCGCTTGTTCTCGGCACTCGTTCTAACTCAATCCTCAGTCTGCAGCAGCTTGTATGATCTCGGGGCATCCGGACGAAGGCTTCCACTATAAGCGCCTTTCAGTGATCCTCTAACATGCGATCCAAATTCTCCTCTCCTTTTCGGTTTAGCAGCGTCTCGTGCATCGGCAATGGTCCGACCAAGATCATCAACGGGATCATCACGTGCCTCTTCTTCACCTTCCCTTCACCTTCACATCCTCCATGAAAGTATCACCGAAATGAGCAAGATAGCTTTCATCGATGAAATCATCCCTTCTTCATCTTCTTCCATTATAACCCCTCTTTCTCCATGCTTGGTCCAACAATTATAGCTTGGCATGAAACCCTTCAAGCAGATGCATGTGAACAACTCTTGAGGAAGAGTAACCCTTCTCATTCTTACAGATAACACATGGACAGATAACAAAACCCCCGCTTGTTCGCATTAGCCACTACGAGGAAATCTTTCAAACCCGTAGTGAACTCACGGAGAGTCGGTTACCGTACATCCATTGCCGATTCATCGCATTATTATAATATAAAATATATAATTAACCATCATGCATTTGTTATGAACTACACACATGCATATTGACACATCAAAGGTTCATCAAGTTGCTAACCGCGATCGAAGAGTGTGGCTCCAACACTTCATGTCATGTTTGTTTCATGCTCTTGGGGCATTTCATCAAACACCTTATGTGCATAAGAGGAACCAAAAGCAAACCTACACCCACTTGTGAAGAGAATGGCTCCAAATGGCTAAGTGTTGGCTGCTGGATGGGTATATATAGGCGAGGGGATTTAGTCGCGGTTGGCCTGGCAAACCGTGACTAAAGGTGCCCGAAGGCCTTTAGTCGCGATTAGCTGGCCAACCGCGACTAAAGCCCTTCACGTGCACCACCTGGCCACCGAGCGCCAGGCCCAGGAGCCTTTGGTCGCGGTTCACCTCGAACCGCGACTAAAGGTCCCAATGGTCGCGGTTCCTACAGCTTCGCGACTTATGGGCTGGACGGAAAGCCTGTTTTTCCACTAGTGGGCGCTGCGCATATGGTGATATATACTGGAGCGGCATGAGGACGGCTCAAGTCAAGTGTGGCCTCGCTAGGTATCGCTTCCCCACCTAGCAATTTACGTACTCCGCCATGGCCCCAGCCGTGATGGCTTCTTCCGCCACCACCGTCGCGCCTTCCCAGGGCTCAAGTCGACCACGGGCCTCCCGTCGGCCGCCGCTCCCGCACCGCCGGCCTCAAAGCGTCGAAGAATGGCGGAAGGATCAGATGCATGCAGTAGGAAAACTAATTATTATTTTTGCGAAGGATGGTGCGGTCAAGGCACATCATCTTACCAGAGATGTAGCAATTTTGTCCGAAGATGGCTTTGGTTTAAAATCGTATTTGTAATGTTAGACTCTGTTGAATAACATAATAAAATGACAGCAGCATCGCTTGATGCAGAGGTGAGGATATCCTCCTTTTGAATTTTTTGGTGAAGGATTCCGGACACTAAGCTGTCATGAATGTTTTTGTCGTCACAATTGATTAATTTATCGGTATCTCCACCGCACATAGGCAAAGCTATCCTTAGGAAGTGTAACCCACATACCAGGCCAAACTAAACCTCACAATGTAGTCCGTAGCAGGTTCACATGTGTAGGAATATTTAACTCATAAACTTTGTGAATGGAAATCGTTTTTATTGTAATGTGTACTAGATAATATCATTTTTAATGCCAAGACACTACCCATATGCAAGAACTTCCTTGAGCTTTCTTGCTTGTGGAGACCCCCCCAACAATGTATGGACAGACCATCGAGTAATTTTTGCCTTATGGCTAGGTCTTTCTTAAAGCACTAAGTGTTGATCAATTGTGTTCATTCCATCTTTTCAGGTGTGGCCAATTGAGGGAATCAAGAAGTTCGAGACCTGTCTTACTTGCCACCCTCTCCACGGAGGCCCTCTGAAGCAGGTCGACTACTTGATCCGCTCCAAGTGGGTGCCCTGCCTCGAGTTCAGCAAGGTTGGCTTCGTCTTCCGTGAGCACAACAGCTCCCGGCTACTACGACGGTCGATCTTGGACAATGTGGAAGCTGCCTATGTTCGGTGCACCGACGCAACGCAGTGCTCAGCGAGGTGGAGGAGGTCAAGAAGGAGTACCCGATGCCTATGTCCGCGTCATCGGCCGACAACATGCGCCAGGTGCAATGCGTCAGCTTCATTGCCTTCAGGCCACCAGGTTGCGAGGAATCCGGCAAGGCCTAACGTGCAAGTTGAATAACCGCTATACATGTCATTGTTAGTCACACTTGTCAGCGGCTCTGCTTTCTCAGTTTTACTTCTCGTTCTACTCATATGTGAATATATGAGCATATGTACGTAAGCACCTACCAATGTAGGTCGAGGAGGATGTATATGAGAATTATAGCACTGGCTATACATACACATATATATTATCAACGGATTAGTGTCTTGCCATCAACCGATGGAAAGTTTATTTTGTTTGCAGCTGGAAATGCCTATGTCTTGCATTGTTTTCTTCTCATGCATTTTTTGCTCAATCATATGTTGTGTATTGTCTAATAAGTAAATTGTTATGGAATACCAAAGTACTGAAAAAAATACTATGGAGGAACACATAAATGATGGCGAGACCCCCTTGAAAACTAATGGCAAAACAATAGGGAATTGACGAGAAACAGATAATAACAAAAAAAAAACAAATTAAAAAACTAGAAAAAAGGACAAACAAAGGTGTCATAACAAGACAAGGACAAACCTACCATAATGCACTTGTCATGTGAGCCATATTCCTGCATCGATTCATCAAAGACATGTCACTTTTTCTAACCATTTTACACCGCAATTAGATACTTTTTTTGCGAGATTACAGAAATTCCAATAAACCAAAGAACGTGCAGAGGGCACAAATATGTGCAAATTACATATCCAATTGATGAGCCCCAAGATACCTTGTACTAGTAATATTTTGGCCTTCTACGATGACTTATCTGTGATGTTTGGTGTTCGTGTCATAAACATCGGTCCTTCCATGACGAAACTATCAATTTTGTCATAAAACCTGCATAAGAGGCAGAAACCCTATATGTCTCATGAAAAAGTCCATATTCCGTCATAACATTAGGAAACAATTAGTTGCAAACAACAGTAACCCATTACATTGTGGAGGTACATGCATGCTTTGGGGGGCTAATTCAAGACGCAAGCATCCGCATGGTCGATTTCCGATGGCCGTCCATGTCCCTATTAGGAAAGTGTGCAGTGATATTTCCGTTCCCTTGGATTATTCATTATTGTAGGGAAACTAGCCCCCCCACCTGAAATTTAGTGGGAGACTATATATTGATCATGGTGTGGTAGGCATGCCATGGCACCCATGTTTTTTCATTTCAGTACCTACCAAAGTTACTAAGTTCCAGTAATGTCAGTTTGCATTTTGACCAAAAGACCAAAATATTCATTCAAAATTGAAGAAAATATGTGAAAATATTTGAAATCATGTGGACAACTAAAATGACTGATATATTTTGGCCGAAAGGTAAATATTTCGCTGTCTACTGAAATTTGGTGAAATTCAAAGATATATCATTAAAAGTGAAAACCATGATGCCAGCACAACTAGCCCTTCTACGAATGCGCGTAATAGGTGGTGGGCCCAACACATTAAATTCCATGGCAGTGGGCTGCTATACTATATGGGACCACCATTCTCAATTAAACGACATGTAAAAGAATATAGAGTATAACCTGACTATCTTGGCCTACCCAAGTGAAATTACGATAAAAGAAAAGCATGGATATGGGGAGAGGTGGATAACTAGATTGGCATGTACTTAAAAAGGGACTTACTGAACCTGACTTATTGTGCGGATAAGGGTTTTAGGATTGTGAGACCTATATGAAGAAGTTTTACTAAATTAGAAAAAAAATGATGATATCACATCGTATAGGAAAATGCCACATCTAATACCATGGTGGAGCCATATAAACACTTTAAATGAAGAAATAATTACCGTCTCGTATAATGAATCATAAGAGTATGGATGGCTTTCCTTCAAGAATTTTAGTGTTGGCGTGGTTTAGTTTCGTGCCAAAGAATTTGTTCATAACGAATGCAGTGACCTTAGATTGGATGATCAATGGTGATCTTAATATGACGTTTTGGGGTCTTTCCGTGGCATTCATTTTTATTTTCCACCCCTCTTCCGCTGATCCAGAGGGATAAGGCGCCATGCAGCAAGCAAACGACGACCACCCCTTCGAAATCTCGTTTGAAAGGAGCGGCGCTGCGCATATGCTGATATATACTAGAGCGGCATGAGGAGGGCTCAAGTCAAGTGTGGCCTAGCTAGCTATCGCCTCCCCACCTAGCAATTCACGTACTCCGCCATGGCCCCAGCCGTGATGGCTTCCTCCGCCACCACCGTCGCGCCCTTCCAGGGGCTTAAGTCGACCGCGGGCCTCCCCGTTAGCCGCCGCTCTGGCAGCGCCGGCCTCAGCAGCGTCAGCAACGGCGGAAGGATCAGATGCATGCAGGTACGAAAGCTAAATACTATTTTTGCAAATGATGGTGCGGTCAAGGCACATCGTCGTATTTGTAGGTGTAGCAATTTTGTTCGCCTGGAAGGTGGTTTTGAATTAAAACTGTATTTGTTTTGTTAGACTCTATTAAATAACATGATAAAATTAACAGTGTGCATCGCTTGATGCACACGCTGAGGTTATCCTTCTTTTTGATTTTTTTTGCGAAGGATGACGGACACTAAGCTGCCATGAATATTCTTGTCTGTTTTCTAATGCTAAAATTGCGATGGAATACCAAAGTACTTTAAAAGTACTGTAGAGAAACACATAAAAGATGGTGACACCCCCGTGAAAACTAGTGGCAAAACAGTAGGGAATTGACGAAAAACAGACAATAACAAAAAAAAGCAAAAAAAGAAAGAAAGAAAAAAGGACAAACAAAGGTGTCAAAACAAGACAAGGACAAACCTACCATAATGCACTTGTCCTGTGAGCCATATTCCTGCATCGATTCATCAAAGACATACCAGTTTTTCTAACCATTTTACATTGCAATTAGGTACTATTTTTTTTGTAGTATTACAGAAATTCCAATAAACCAAAGAATGTGTAGAGGGCACAAATATGTGCAAATTACATATCCAATTGATGATCCCCAAGATACCTTGTACTAGTAATATTTTGGCCTTCTACGATGAATTATCTGTGATGTTTTGTGCTTGTGTCATAAAAATCGGTCCTTCCATGATGAAACTATCAATTTTGCCATAAAACCTGCCTAGGAGGCGAAAACCCTGATACGTCTCATGAGAAAATCCATATTCAGTCCTAACATTAGGAAACAATTAGTTGCAAACAACAGTAGCCCATTACATTGTGGAGGTACACGCAGGTCTGGATAAAATTATATTTGAATTATTTTTTGGGTGAATGATTGTTGGGGGGGGGAGGCTAATTTGCGCCCGCGTCCGCGTGATCGATTTTCGACTTGCTGTCCACGTCCTATTAGGAAACTGTGCAGTGATATTTTTGTTTCCTTGGATTATTTATTATTCTAGGAAACTGGCCCCCCACCCCACCAGAAATTTAGGGGGAGATTTTATATTGATCACTGGGTGGGTCTGCATGCCATGCCACCCATGTTTTTTCATTTCAGTTTCAGAAGTATTTCAGTACCTACAAAAATTACTAAGTTCTAGTAGTTTCGGTTTATATTTTGACAAAAATACCAAAATATTCAATTGAAATTCAAAATTATATTTGAAAATATTTAAAAATATAGTTTAATTCATGTGTACAACCGAAATGAGTGAAATATTTTGGCCGAAAGGTAAATATTTCATTATCTACCAAAATTTGGTGAAATTCAAAGATATATGACTGAAAGTGAAAACCATGATGCCACCAGAACTAGCCCTTCCGCGAATGCGTGTAACAAGTGGGGGTCGGCCTCGAAAATCCAAATCTGAGCTCGAGCTCATCTGCACCTGCGCTCATCAAAAAAATCAAAATAAATACTAAAAAAATTCAAAAAATTCTTAAAAACTTGGGGTGGTGGACAATTTGATGCGTGAGGTGCCCCCCAATTTTCAATACATTTGGACTTATGTGCCGCTCTCAGCAAAAAAGACAAATCGGAGGTCTGTAAAAATGTGTACTGTTCATATACTGTTTTGGTCTGATTTGTCTTTTTTGCTGAGAGCTGCACATAAGTCCAAATGTTTTGAAAACTGGGGCGCACCTCACGCATCAAATTTTCCACCACCTCAATTTTTTTCGGAATTTTTTGAATATTTCTGAATTTTTTACGAATTTTTTTTGAACGGGTGCAGATGCACCCGGGCACCGAAACGCCGCACTCGGGTGGGCCTAGCACATTTATTCCATGGCTGTGGGCTGCTATACTATATGGGGCCACCATTCTCAATTAAATGACATGCGGAAGTTTTGAAAGGAATATAGCACGCGGTGGGAACCTGGCTTATTGTGCAGAGCGCTTCATCACCCAGACAACGCACGCGTGCGAAGGAAGGTTTTCGTATTGTGAGACCTATATGAAGATGTTTTACTAGATTAGAAAAAAAGATGTTATCACATCGTATAGGAAAAGGCAACATCTAATACCATGGTGGAGCAATATCAAAACTTTAAATGAAGAAATAACTACTGTCTCCTATAATGAAACATAATTAGTGTTGGCTTGGTTTAGTTTCGCGGCAAAGAATTTGTTCATAACGAATGCGGTGACCTTATATTTGGATGGTCAATTGGGATCTTATATGATGTTTTGGGGTCTTTCCGTGGCATTCATTTTGATTTTCCATGACAAAATTATGCATTTCATTTGATGTCTGCTATATTTTCACTAAGTAGTCTTGAGAAATACACACCATCAAGGAATGTATCTACACTGAAAGATATATCACTTATAGCAATTATTTATAAACTAAACATTGACTTTAGATCAAGTTCAGTTCAACAATATAAGTGTTTCTGCAAAATCTGGATCAATGTTGTGACCGATCCAATTGGAGTGGAAAACTGAAAGTAGTGCCACTAGAGAATGACCAGGAGTTTTAGAAATTCCTAATTATCATTTGAAAGAAAACCAATTTTGCATGCCAGTATGATCTCACAAAAGTAGTGTTTTTCTTGAAAGATGGTATATTTTTCTACGGAACTTCCAGTTTTTCATGAATAGATATATGCACATCACACTCTTGTGATAATATGAATGTTCCACCGAAGTTAATTCTGAAGCTCTATTGATGAAAAAATGTACCTTCTACATTTCTTTATGCTTCTTCCGTGTATTATGTTTTCGTTTTAATTAGATAGGCTTTGATTCATTGCTATGCACTAGGTGTCGGCAATTATTTTTCTCTTTTTATTGAACGTACACTAGTAGAAAACCACCCATTAGTCCCGGTTCGTAAGGGCCTTTAGTCCCGGTCCATGAACCGGGACTAATGGGTCGTTACTAATGCCACCACCCATTAGTCCCGGTTCAAACACGAACCGGGACCAATGTGGCTCCACGTGGCCCTGTGCACCGAGCCCAATCAGAGGGCCTTTGGTCCCGGTTGGTGGCTCCAACCGGGACCAAAAGTCAATTTTTTACAAAAGTGGCTGCTTTAGGGGTTTGGGGGATTATTTTTAGGTTGTTATTATAGCTAGCTAATAGAGAGAAGTGTCCTCTCTTATCTTCGTCCTTGGTTTATCAACGCTGCTGCTATGTTCATTGCACCCATGAGATATAACATGCTCATGCATGCTTTGCATCATACATCATCATATATGTATATAATAAACAAGTCCTACTAATCATGCATCATCATACAACTTCTACTCGTTATTAATAATAAGTCATACGATCATCATCCTCATAGTCATCGAACCCAACCCTACATAATTGTTCTTAGCACATGATCATCGATGTCGGTAGGACCTACACCCTTAAGGTAAAATAGCATAAAACAATATAGACCCCGACTCTCCATTATGAAGAATGGCGATCATCCTGTCTCCAATTCTTGCCCTTCGCTGCTTATTGCTTCCAAGAAGCTCCTTACGACTGTCCATACTTTTTTCCATTCTTTGATTGTTATGTCTCCATTTCTTTTAGAAACCCAGTATGGACAGTTGAGATTCATAGGACGACCTGGTCGTATGTTCAAAATATGAAGGCTACCATGCGTATACATCAGATGAGGCACACAATCATTCGTGATTATCTGTTGAAAAACATAGTAATAACTTCATAGTTAGCAATGATGTACTAGTTTTAGAATTGTGCAAAAAGATGCACGGATGTTGTAATAGTAAAAAATAATCTTACCAGGGTATCTCCATGGTAGTTACCGTAGTTCAACATGTGCACTAGTGGCACGTATTGATCATAATGTTGAGGAGTTTGATTGTAGATGTTGTAATTCTCAAGATCAGTACAAAATCCGACCAGATGATTTTTCTCCTGATAAGTTAATTCGGAGCCTTCGGTGTAGTACGTTCTGTCTACCATCTTTCGCACATTCTTTGAAGAATGAAAATAAGTTGTCAATGGAGATAAGTTGTCAACTATATATTTTGAAATAAACAATATAAATTACTTAATAACTATGTTTAGCTCACATGAGGGAAGAAATGGAGGTGTATCCACAAGGACCCAAATCGAAGGTGTCTCTTGATCGATTGTAGGATCAACAAGATCCATGGTGACAAGCATACCCTCATCAAGACCATCCATCTTGCAAAATGCATCCCAATTTTTGCAACCAAAATGGGTTACACTCTGAGCATTGTACAACTTTACTTGAAAATCCACACCATGATGGGTACTTAGGATAATTTTTTTGGTTTCGAAATTTTCATGGTCTTCAAAACCCATCCTCTCCAAGACATAGCATCTTGCAAAGTATGGGATAAGCTAGTCAAATTGGAAAAGATGAAAAATACACGTTAAAATAGTTGAAGTCGTGCTTAATTATGAAAAAACTATTGTCGCTGCTATGTATCAGTATGAACATCGTGGGTCTCCTCGAGCTTAATCTGAAGCGCCGATCTTCGTCCAGCTCAATGCACCTGTCGCACATACCTCGGTCGTCGTGGCACCAGTCACACTCCCCCGGGCGGTTTTCGTCGTCCGATGAGTACGACATTTCCGGCCTACGTTCATAATTCAAATATTAAACTAGATCATTATTATTAATCACGGGTTGACTATCGATGCTCGATGTATGTACGTAGCTCCTCTTTCATTCCCGAATGCATTATTATACCAAATTGTCTAGCACACGGGAATGAAGGAGAACTTATCCAATATGAGAATTCAATAAGCAAAACCAAATCATAAAATAAGAAAAACCAAATCATAAAATAAAGTATAGTATTCAAATTAGCATGCATTCAATAATTATAAGCAAAAGTACATCATCTCTTGGTGTCCGTACATCGTCGAATATTATCACTAATACAACTAGAACAGTAGCGCCCGACGGTATCGGCGGCGGTGGACACCCAAAGATAAGGAACCATCACAAGATCATAGCTCCAGTGAGATCCCTGAAGAACCTGCCAGGTATTGTCGAACCTCCCCTCCAATGCAACCATGTAGCGACGGACGTGCTCGTCCTCCTCGCTGACACGGTGAAAGAACATGCGGTGCCCCCATGTTTGGTTTTGGTAATTGATGACAATCTCTATGGACTAATGGTTGCCTTGAGTTATATTTGAAGGGTTTGTCCATAGGCTTTTCTTGGAGTCCATTTGTTGGTTTCAAGGAGAGTTTGTGATGACCACGGTGCTATTAAGGAATTATCCAAAGATTGGTCATGTCAGTGTTGAGCTTATTGCAAGCATGTCTTGAAGAAAAAGATTGTGTGATCATTCATGTCTACCTTCAAGACATCATTCGAATGAAGAGAGTTGGAAAGATTCAACACACAAAGCGCACAAGATGTATCGAGGGATCAAGTGATCCCATGGTATGGTAAGCATTGTCCATTACGCTTTGTGTGCTAACCCATGGTCTTCGTGAGAGTTCTTTGTGGGGTTAGGTTGCGGTGTGCAAGTTCAAGTGATGCATCACGAAGAGATCAAGTGCTTGAAGCTTGCCGTCCATTGTGGTGACAATGGACTTGTGAAGATGAGCGGAAGAGTGTCTCACCCATAGTGGAGTATGGGGGAGCAATCAACTAGTCTTCATCGAGCCAACGCAATCAAGAAAGGTGGTCCATCTTGAGGAGGATTAGATTGTCATCATCTAGCTCAAGTGGACTTTGTGCAAGGCAAAGGTTTGCCCTTGATAGGTTTTCTATTTTATCGGTCTCATGGTAGTTGTGGGAGACCGGGTTATAGGATCGATTGCCGTACTATCAAGGGGGGCTCTCGATGAGTTGCTTGATCGTATCGTTCGTAGAGAGCTCAAATCATTGCATCCTTGCATCATCTTTATTGGTTCTTGTTTGGTTCTTCTCCTTGTGAGATTTGGAGCTTTTGGTCATTTTCATGACAAGCTCGAGTTCATCAAAAACGGAGTCTACATGCGTCTTCTATGATGTTTTCGATGTTGGAGGCTCTGCCGGTTCTTCTCGGTTGGAGGTTTCACTCCTTTGTTTTCTATGATGTTTTGATGCTACTCGTCTTCCTCTATCCAACAAGCTTGAGTTTGCTCAATTCGGAGCTCATTTGCAGAAGTTATGGCAGTTCTGGTTTTAGTGTTTCCCTCTGTTGTCTTCTCTGCAAAATGAAGGACTCCTAGTGTTGCTGATTTGGAGCATGCGGTAGTACTGCTCTCCGGAGCGGTAGTACCGCAGGCCCTTGCGGTAGTACCGCTCTGTGGGAGCAGTAGTACCGTGGCCTCCGGCCAGGCGCAGCTGCCCGAGCGGTAGTAGGGGCGGATGTAATTTTTTACATCCGCGCCCTGCGCGGTAGTACCGCGCCGCGAGCGCGGTAGTACCGTGGGCTCTGGCCAGGCTTAGCAGCATGAGCGGATGTAGGGGCGGATGTAATTTTTTACATCCGCGCCCTGCGCGGTAGTACTGCTCTTCGTGTGCGGTAGTACCGTGCCGGAGTTTTGCGTAGGTCCTCCCTCGGCGGAAGTAGGTACGAAGTAATTTTTTACGACCGTGCCTTCTCTGCGCTAAGTGTTACTGCCTTACGGTAGTACCGTAAGGGCGCTATGCGTAGTACCGCTCTGGCGGTTCTATCACTCGTTGCCTGTGCAACAGCCTTCATCGGCGAGCTGCACATGCGGTAGTACCGCACCTGCATGATAGTACCGCTGCCAATCATGGTAGTACCGCAGCTCCTCTATGATAGTACCGCGTCGTCCGGGCTGAGTGAGGGGATAACGGTTGGATTTTCTCCCCTCCTATAAAAGGGGGTCTTCATCCCCATTGAGACTTTATCCGTTGAGCTCGTTCTTGCCCCCATTGTTGACCTTCTCCGATCTTGCTAACTCTCAATCCCTCCATGGATTCTTGCTAGTTTTTGAGGGAAAAGAGAGAGAGATCTAGATCCACGCTTCCACCAATCACTTTCTCCTCTTAGTGAGGGAACCCCTTGGATCTAGATCTTGGAGTTCTTCGTGTTCTTCTTTCGTTCTTCCTCTCATTTTCCTCCCTAGCATTAGTTGCTTTGGTGGGATTTGGGAGAGAAGGACTTGGGCACTCCGTGTGCCCTTGCCGTTGCATTTGGTGCATAGGTTTGAGTTCTCCACACGATACGTGGAAGTTACAAGTTGAGAAGCTTATTACTCTTGGGTGCTTGGTGCCCTTGAGCTTGTTCATCTTGGGTGCTTGGGCGCCCTAGTCGGTTGGTGGTGTTCGGAGCTCAATCATGATGGTGTAAAGCTCCGAGCAAGCGTCGGGTCTCAATTTGGTTGTGGAGATCGCCCGAGCATTTTGACGGCACAGTGACCGCCCCAAGGGTTGCCAAAGTGTCTGGGTTCGGTGACCGCCCCAAGGGTCGCCATTTATGCGGGTTCGTGACCGCCCTCAAGGGTCCCTTAGTGGAATCACGGCATCTTGCATTGTGCGAGGGCGTGAGGAGATTACTGATGGCCCTAGTGGCTTCTTGGGGAGCATTGTGCCTCCACACCGCTCCAAACGGAGATTAGCATCCGCAAGGGTGTGAACTTCGGGATACATCATCGTCTCCTCGTGCCTCGGTTATCTCTTACCCGAGCCCTTTACTTATGCACTTTACTTTGTGATAGCCATATTGTTCTTTGTCATATATCTTGCTATCACATTGTTGCTATCTTGCTTAGCATAAGTTGTTGGTGCACATAGGTGAGCCTAGTTGTTGTAGGTTTTGTGCTTGACAAATTAACCGCTAGGTTTATTCCGCATTTGTTCGAGCCTCTACCGTAATTATTTTAAAACCCTATTCACCCCCCTCTAGGCGACATCCACGATCTTTCAATTGGTATCGAGCCTCGTCTCTCTTTGTTGGGCTTAACCGCCTAGAGAGTAAAGATGTCGACTAGAGGATTAGGATTCTCTAACACTCTTAGTTTCGATGGCACAAATTTTGATGTTTGGGTAATTCGCATGCTTAATCTCTTTAGGGTCATGGACCCGAATTTAGAGCAATTGTAGATATGGGTTTTCTCCTCCAAAGGATCCCCAAAGATTATCTTTAGAGGATGAGAAAACTCTTATCTCAATGCTCAAGCTTCTAATGTGCTTTTCGATGCTTTGAGCAATGTAGTTATATTTGAACTCATGCCGTTCCGGATGCTCATGAGTTATGGACAAAGCTTCAAGATAAATATGGTGTGTCCAAGATTTGTGGGGATGGTTGTTCTCCCTCCACCTCCGGTCATATAGTCTTCTCAACTTCTTCTACTTCACCTACATGTGCTTTGCCACAAGGTAATGATATGGTGAGTAGTGTTGGTCATTGCAATGATGATAGTATGCTTATTGTGGATGATCCTTCATCACTATATTATTGCAATGCTCCCTCTTTGGGCTTTAACACTTCGAGCACTCCAAATGTTTCACATGCTTGTGTTGATAGTCCTTGCATATCATCTAGAAATTGCTTGACTAAATATCATGATGATATGCTTGCTATGTCTTGTTGCCATGATAAAAATGCATCTATTTCCTCGAATTGTTGTGCTAACAATGTAGAGGAAACCGAACACTCCATGGAACAAGATGTGGTGCTTAATGGTGCCTCAAGGGATCCTACATCATCATCTATTGCGTTTTGCCTTATGGCTAAGGCGTCAAAGGTATCTCCTACTTTGTACCCCAATATGTCTCTTGATGATGATGTTGATGCTAATGATGATGAGGATAATGATGAAGAGAATGATAATGTTGCCTCCTTAAAAATTAAGGGGGAAACGGTTTTTAAAGCTCTTCATAAAAATAAAATTGCTCGTTCCAACTTCACGGAAATCATGTCCATTGCTATTGAGAGCAAGAAATATATTGATGAGTTGGAATCTCGTCTTGAGGAGCATGAGGTCACCATTGATAAAATGGAAGGTCATGGGCGTGATTACGCTAATGAGATTGTGGACCTCTCTCAAGCTCTTGAACTTGAACAAACCACCAAGGAATCTCTTGAGGAGACTTTTGCTCTAGAATTGTCTAGAGTGAAGGAATCTATTGATAGAGCCCTTGAGGTGGCCAATGTTTTTAAAACTAAAAATGCTAAGCTTGAAGTTGCTCATGCTAGACTCCTTGAGGATTTTGAGCACCTCGAAAATGGCTCAAGGGTCATCAAGGGTGAGCTCATCAAACTCACCGAGTCTCATGCCCAACTTGAAGCTTCTTTTCTTAAAGAGCTTGCCAAGTTGCCTTCTCCTCTTGTTGTTAATGATGATGCTTGTGCTACTAATTCTATTACTTGTGAAGCATCCATTTGAAGGAGAATGTTGAGCTACGTGCTCAACTTGAGGTGCTATCTAGCAATTATGGGAAATTGGAAGGAAGTCATGAAAAGCTCTCAAGCTCTCATGATGGTCTTCTAGTATCCCATAGTGTGCTAAAGATAGCTCATGAGGCCATGATTGCTAAGGTAACATCTAGTGAGCCTCATGTGGATACTAGCACTACTTCTAGTCAAAATAGTATATTGCCATGTGCTAGTCCTTGTAATTCATCTACTCACAATGTTGGTACATCTTGTGATGAATTGCTTTCCTTGCCTTGTTGCTCTAACGATGAAGCTTATACTTCCTCTAGTACTTGTGTTGAGACTAACCATGTAGAGGAAATCAAAGAGCTCAAGGCCCAAGTCACTTCTTTAAAAAAGGACTTGGAAAAGTGTCATGAAGGGAAATCCACACTCAACAATATCTTGAGTGTGCAAAAATCCCCCAATGACAAAGGTGGACTTGGATTCAACTCCAATAAGAATAAGAAGAAGTCCAAGATGAATAAAAAGAAGGGCCAAGAACAAGTCAAGAATTCGCCAAGATTGTTTGCTTCAAGTGCAAAGTAGAAGGGCATCATGTTAGATCTTGCCCATTGAAGAAGAAGGCCATTAGTGTCAAGCAACAAGGAAGAGGGCACAAGTTCAATCACATGCTCAACCTCAAGTTGAAGAAAGGCCTCTTCCCAAGAAGACTCAAGTTAATGCTTCTCAAGTTGAGATATCAAGTGAGAAGAAAGTGAAGAGTAGACGTTGCTACCTATGCCGTGAGAAAGGTCACCTCGCTTCTTCATGCACTAGTGGTAACTTATCCAACCCAATTATTATTGATGATATCTATTCTCTTGGGAAGGATAAGGTTGGCAATGTGTGTGCCAAGTTTGTTGGTACTCAAAGTGGTGTCAAGAAAAGAACCATTTGGGTAGCCAAGCCTATTGTGACTAACCTCTTAGGACCCAACTTGGTTGGGGACCAACAATCTCAAACTTGATCAATAGGTGATTGTTAGAGGGCTTTGGAGACTTGGCTACATTATGAAGAATTAAGGGGACTTCATCATTCTTTTTGTCACAAGCCAAGTCAATTGGATTATCAAGTTTCTATCTTATATCCAATGTGCCTCCTTGCGGTAACTTGTACTTCAATTGTTTACTTTGAAAGTTACTTGCCCCACCTTGCATGTGTTTGGTTTTGTTCCTTGCATATGCTTGTATATGTTGTGCTTCCAACTTGCTTATCTTGAGCAATCAAGTATGTGTGTGTTGGTTTGCACATCATGTACATGTGTGTTGTACGTTGAGCCTTTTTGCTTCTTGTTTGTATCCCAGTTGGCTCATGTGAGAGATTAATGGAACATCCCATTTTGGGGAGTGATGTGCTTTGTGCACCTCACAACCCTATAAATGTGTGTACATGAGGAATACCATCTAGTATTGACATTACAAGATTATCTAGTCGCTTGGTGGTATATCTCTCATGAGAAATTCAAATTCTAAATAGTCCATTAATTATCTCTTGTGTGTTCCTCTTATTGCCTCTTGTTTAAGTCCTTATTGGTATCACATTATGGGGGAGTAATAGGCTGAGTGCATATTACAAGCCTAGAAAATGTGTACATTTGAGATATTGTCACCTAGAATTGATATTGTAGATTATCTTGTTCCTAGGTGGCATGTTAGCTCTACAAGTTGCAATTTGCTTGTGGTTGGTGTGAAGATGATGTTGGATATCCTTGTTATCTACCACCGGGAATTATTTCCAAATACTTCTTGTCTTGACAATTGGTAGTCTTATGTGTGGTAGAATTTATTGATCATCTTTACATTGGCTTTTGTTTTACTTGCCTTTTCTCTTGCCAAGGATTGTGTCAACTCCCGTTGTCTTCCATACCACTTGTGGATCTTGTTTATTTCTTGTTCTTGTCTAGTGTTTTCTAGATATAGTGAAAGCGGTGATCCCACCTTGTGCAGTTTGTATTCAAATACAAATCCTATATAATGCACAACTCGTGGGGGAGCTATTCTATTTTATTTAGAACACTCTTCTTGTGATCCTTATCAAGTGTGTTTTGGTGGAAGAACTTAGTATCCGCAAAGCAAAGTATTTAGTAGCAAAGTAGTATGATAATAAAGGTAACGGTAGCAAAAGTAATATTTTTGGGTTTTGTAGTGATTGTAACAATAGCAACGGAAAAGCAGTTAAACACAAGATGTGAAAAGCTCAGAGGCAATGGATCGCTGACTTGATAATTATGTCGGATATTCTCATGTAATAGCTATAACATAGGGTGACACGTAACTAGCTCCAGCTCATCAATGTAATGTAGGCATGTATTCAGAATAGTCATAATGCTTATGGAAAAGAACTTGTATGACATCTTTGTCCTACCCTCCCGGCAGCGGGTCCTAGCGGAAACTAAGGACATTAAGGCCTCCTTTTAATAGAGAACCGAACAAAGCATTAGCACATAGTGGATACATGAACTCCTCAAACCACGGTCATCACCGAGAAGTATCCCGATTATTGTCACTGTTATCGGATCATATTAATAATAGGTGACTATAGACTTGCAAGATAGGATCAAGAACATACATATATTCATGAAAACATAATAGGTTCAGATCTGAAATAATGGCACTCGGCCCTAGTGACAAGCATTGCATAGCAAAGTCATAGCAACATCAATCTCGAACATAGTGGATACTAAGGATCAAACCATAACAAAACTAACTTGATTACATGGTAAATCTCATCCAACCCATCACCGTCAAAGCAAGCATACGATGGAATTACTCACGCACGGCGGTGAGCATCATGAAATTGGTGATGGAGGATGGTTGATGATGACGACGACGACGTAATCCTCTCCTGAGCCCCGAACGGACTCTAGATCAGCCTCCCGAGAGAGATTAGGGTTTGGCGCTCCTGATCGTAGTAAAAAGCGATGAAACTTTCTCGATTTTTCTCTCCGAAAACGGAATATATGGAGTTGGAGTTGAGGTCGGCGGAGCCTCAGGCCCACAAGACAGGGGTGATGGAGTCCTCGACTAGGTGTCCTGATAGCCGAACTATCATCATCGGCCGACTCCAAGACTATGAAGATACAAGATTGAAGACTTCATCCGTGTCCGGATGGGACTTTCCTTGGCGTGGAAGGCAAGCTTGGCAATACGGATATGTAGATCTCCTACCATTGTAACCGACTCGGTAACCCTAGCCCTCTCGTGTCTATATA
The DNA here is from genome assembly GCA_021437245.1 of Aegilops speltoides. Taxonomy (NCBI): domain Eukaryota; kingdom Viridiplantae; phylum Streptophyta; class Magnoliopsida; order Poales; family Poaceae; genus Aegilops; species Aegilops speltoides. Next base: position 99,250 of record JAHHZJ010000631.1, on the reverse strand, counting down.
AACCGGAGGGTTTTAGTCCAGGACACAACAACAACAACAATCATACCATAGGCTAGCTTCTAGGGTTTAGCCTCCTTGATCTCGTGGTAGATCCACTTGTACTACCCATATCATCAATATCAATCAAGCAGGAGTAGGGTTTACCTCCATCGAGAGGGCCCGAACCTGGTAAAACATCGTGTCCCTTGTCTCCTCGTTACCATCCGCCTAGACGCACAGCCGGGACCCCTACCCGAGATCCGCCGGTTTTGACATTGGTGCTTTCATTGAGAGTTCCTTCCGTCGCCGCCAATAGGCTCGATGGCTCCTTCGATCATCACTAACGACGTGGGTCCAGTGGTGAGACTTTTCTCCCCGACCGATCTTCAGATTCGGCGGGTTTGCACTCGGGCCAATTCGCTGGACATCCGAGCAGATCGAAGCTACGCCCGCCGTCAGTCGATTTGAAGTCTAAACTTCACTACCGACATCCGCGGAGACTTGATTCGGCGGATTCGAGCCACAGCCAAGCGCCACCAAGACCGCCACGATGGGCACGATGAAGCTCGCTGGCGAAGGTCCCGAGGCCACACACGAGTCCGCTCCGATCCTCACCCGAGCCGGCCGCGCAGACGAGGACGGTGGCTAGACACCGGGGCTACAACATCTACGACGATGGAGCCGAATCGACCTTGTCCCTTGTGAAGCTCGTGGACTTCGAGGTGCGCCGACCTCGCCCATTCGAACCTCCGCGCCTCCAATCGAATCCGATTACGCCATTATGGAGTTCACCGCCACCTTTCGCGACATCCCCGAATTCGCTAAAATATCTTCGTTATCGAGAGCTCGCCGAATCCGCGGTCGACGGTTGAGATGCGGACGACAAATAAATTCAAACCCCACCCACCACCCACTTTTGTAGCCACCGCCGCCGATCTAACCGATACATGTTAGACTACGATTCAAGACATCGACGGATGGACGACGATGCCGAGATTTATCAAGAACCATTATGGGGCAATCGAAGACCACCTCGCCATGACATATACATGGTGAACATCCCAATGGATGGGAATGGCGAGAAGCAGCGGAGGAAGACTCCAAGAAGCAGCCTAAGCGCCAAGGCCACGGGCGCCGCTCTAAATCCCGCCAAAGAAGAGGGAGATTCCGCACCGGATATAATAACACCCCAGAGAAGTGTCAAGACAACCCTTCCAAAGAAGATTCAAAGACAGGAGGAGAGGCCAGCCCTCATGAGAGAGCGGCATAAAGAGGTAGAGGATGATATTACATGCCTCCTCTCAAGACGAGGCAAGCCTCGACGACGATTTAATTGCCGTGCTCGAGGATCCTGGCTGAACAAGAGCGTTTCAAACGCAGGCTTATGGCCACGGCAAACAGCCTAATGAAAAAGCAACAGCTTAGAGCTGATCAAGATCTGCTAATGGCAGATGGATCAAGTCCTTGCGTCAAGAGCATGAACTCGAGCACCCTCCAAGCGCTACTCCCAAACGCAAGCTGCCTCCGATTAGAGGAGGTGGCATATAAACCTGCATCACCAGCGACACACGGCCGACCGACCACCTCGTGGTCAAGAACAGAGGCCTCTAGGCCTCCACTAGAACCGCACTGCAAGACCGCCGAAGCACGGCCACGGGGAATGCGCCGGACTTGCGAGACATATTGGAGGATAAGGCAAGACAATCAAGATCGATCTATGGATCGCGGGCGCCTCTAATGATGCGCGACCATTTAATCGCCGCACGATATAAAGATCTTCGCCGGTCAACAAGAGACGAAGCTCGCCGAGCTATGTCGTGATATAGCCCAATATAGAGCGCCAAGACACCCACTATGCTTCATAGATGAAGTAATGGATCATCAAATCGGCGGGTTAATTCCCGAATATTGAATCCTATGATGGCACAACAGACCCGCGTTTGGATCAAGACTATCTCCTTCATATCCACATGGCCCGCGGCGATGATCTTCACGCCATCAAATATCTCCCACTAAGCTTAAAGGACCAGCTGGCATTGGCTTAACAGCCTTGCCGCCAGAATCAATTGGTGTTAGAGGACCGAAGCCGATTCTTGACAACTTCTCAGGCACATATGTGCACCACCAGACGCCGATGACCTAAGCCACATAGTTCAAAGAGCTGCATTTAATCGGCCGCATAATTTCGACACGGTTCTAACAAAGAAAATCAAATCGCCGACCGTCCGGATGCAGAGGCCCTCGCAGCCTTCAAACATAACATCCGCGACGAGTGGCTTGCCCGCACCTAGGACAGAAAAGCCGAAATCCATGGCAGCCCTCACATCACTATGACCCTCTTCGCGAGAGGACAACTGGCTAGCCCGCAGAATAACCTCAACAAAAATTTCGCAGTCCGATACCAAGGACCACAATGGCAGGTCGCGTCAAGAAAAAACAAACGCCGCGTTAACGGCAATAACACCGAGGATACGACAACGCCGATTCAGAGGCTCCAAACCCGTCACGAAAAAGCCATTCAAAAGAACTACTCCGGTCCGTCCAATTTGGACCAAATACTGACCGCTTTGCGACACTGCACTTCAAAAGCCAGCTAATCACACCAACAGGATTGTTGGGTATTCAAGCAGCAAGTTAATTGCCAAAACAATGACAAGGGGCTGCACAAATGATGACGAGAAGAGACCCGCCACCAACAATAGAGGACAGAAGGTTTCACAAGCGGACGGTGAACATGATATACGCAACCCACATACCCAAGAGGGAGCGGAAGCGGCACTCGTGGACGATACGCTGATGGAGCCGCCACACCGTTCAACCCATGGTCCTCCTGCCCATCACTTTTGATCAAGGACCACCCCACAAGTATCCGCCACGGGATTCGCCGCATTGGTTTTAGACCTAATCGCCGATGGATTTCACTCACCGAGTCCCGATGGACGGCGGCAAGAGCCTGAACCTGCTTTATCGATACAAAGGCGCAAGATGGGCGAGACCCTCAAGGATTAAACCCACAAAGACGACCTTCAAAGGCGCCATACCGTGTAGAGGCCAACTGTGACAGCTCACCACACTTGAAGTGGTCTTCGATCCCCTGATAACTTCCGCGAGGAGTTAATCTTGACATAGTTCCGCTCCAGCGGCTATCATGTTTCACCGGTAGTACAACGCGCGCCGCACCACGCATACCTCAAGCTCAAGATGCCAGCCCTCGGCGAGTCATCACGGTCAACGAAAACATCAATGCCCTCCGAACGGAGGAACACACAATGCTCTCGCGTATACAAAGCAGCCTCTAAGGCAATTTCGAGTCCAAATTTGCCGCACGGACACCGACTAAATGCGCCGAGTAACATACAACAAGACCACCGCACGCATCAGCATCGCCAGAGTAGTGCGCCCCAACCCCAGCCCTTGCAAAATTGCAAGAATGGTCCTTCGCAGCACATCATTACGCCTAGAGATACCATGGGCATAGGGAGGGGCACGACTACCATAGCCCAGAGTGCTCAACCACACTAGGGGCTCCCAAGTGTGTCATCTTTTTCCTTTTTTCTTAATCAACAGACTCCATTTACTAGAGGCCCCGTCCGGCAGCAGATCCGCCAACTCACGATGCAACAACGCTGAAGGAGAAAAGCTACGACGAGTATCCAGTGGTCTCTGCCGGTGTCAAACCGCGGATCTCTCGGTAGGGGTCCCGAACTATGCGTCAGGCGGATGGTAACAGAGACAAGGACACGATGTTTTTACCTGTGTTCGGGCCCCTCGATGGAGGTAAAACTCTACCCTGCTTGATTGATATTGATGATATGGGTAGTACAAGAGTGGATCTACCACGAGATCAAGGAGGCTAAACCCTAGAAGCCAGCCTATGGTATGATTGTTGTTATTGTTGTCGCCCCACGGACTAAAACCCTCCGGGTTTATATAGACACCGAGAGGTCTAGGGTTACACCGAGTCGTTACAATGGTAGGAGATCTACATATCCAGATTGCCAACCTTTGCCTTCCACGCCAAGGAAAGTCCCATTCGACACGGACGAAGTCTTCAATCTTGTATCTTCATAGTCTTGGAGTCCGCCGATTATGATAGTCCGTCATCCGACACCCCTAGTCCAGACTCCTCAAGATCCCTTAACCAAGCTTCAATGACGCCGAGTCCGCGCCAGAGGTTGTCTTCGGGCTGTAAGGCGGGTCCTCTCCAAATTCCATGTGCTTGCCGATAGTGTCCGCTTCCTTATAAATGTTTGGCCCTTGGCTTCCACGCCCAATAATGGCCCTCTTCCACGTGTCGCATTTAATGCGAAGGCCGTGGTATTTTACATTTTACCCCTAGCCGCTAATAAGCTGCCTATAAGAGAGGCAAGAATGCAGATCCAGATCACACCATCCTCCTCCTCGAGTACTCATCGGAGCGCTCACAAAAAATCCACTCCATCATGGACCGCCGACGCTCCTCCTCCGCGCCCCAGCCTCGCCAGAGATTGGGGAGATGTTCAGTCCACGCTGAGCTGGGACGCCCAAGCGGAGGGATACCTCCGACCTTTATGGTCCCTGCTCGAGCGGGCTGGCCACCTACAAAGGTGGAAAGCAGGCGGAGACCACCCCAGTCCCACCAAAGGAGAGCGGGTGTGTCGCCCCTTATCTAATAAGGGGCCTGATTTACATCCGTTTCTCCTCCGGGCTTCGGAGTTCTACGACTCTAGCTACATCACCTCACGCCCGCCCATTCTCACATTGCGGGTTTCAGAGTTTTTGTGAGCTATTTTGGGCATCGAGCCCCACTCTCACCGTGGAAGAGATTGTTTTGCCTCGCACTCGCCTCACGAGGGGTCGATATATCAAGTGGGCGGAGCGAAATATGACGATCGCGGACCGGTATCTATCCGAACCGCTGAAGAAGGTGTCCAAGACTAGCCTCGAATGGTTTTATGTGGAAGACGCCCACCGCCGACCCAGCTCGGATCGGCTTCCTGAGTTCAGCAACGCCTCTAAAGAAACGCTCGAGTTGGTGTCATGAGCCCTCAACAGAGGATGACAGAGCGCCCATTATCTGATGGGCCGGATAAGGTTGCTAGCTCATTCCGGATTGACCATGATTGAGTCATGGCCACGCTCATTATGCGAGGGTGCAACCGCTTATAGGGGCCACCCATGTGGGATTTCAATGGGGAGAATGACGCCACCGCATGGCCGCAGGGCGGGATCGCCGCGGATCCGTGAAGATCCCGTCCGCTTGCTAAGGGGAGAAGGAGGACTTCCTCCAAACGAGTCCATTGAACGGATTCTCCATGAATAACCTCGAGCTGTAATAACATTCATCTATCCGTCCGTTTCAAAGTTAAGTGTCTTACTTATGATTTCGACGCAGATCTCGGCCGGGATGTGGAGGCATACATAGTCCGGCTCCACAACCCAAGGATCCAGAAGATGCCTTGATCCGCCTCCGAGGAGGATCCGACATAAAGGTGGAGTTGATCAACGGGTGTTCCATCAATCGAGCATGGATAATGCTCTAGTCGCCATTACTACCACTACCCCATTCTCCGCTTCCTGTAATTATGACCAAGCCCTCGACACCATTTTTTCGTCTGCGTTTATTTCTCGACCACCGATACCAACGGTGTTCGCAGAGGTGCCTTCAAAGACGGGAAGCTGATCTCGCGGCCGACCAACCAGGTCACCGCCCAGAAAGCGGAAGAGGGTGCGGCGGCGGATTGAAACGCCGCCAAGAAAGGTACGCCACGCCATCGCTTTTAAGGAAAAGACCCCTATGAAGTATGTTAATGCTCCCCGACTCTTCTAGGAGAAAGAGCGCCACCGGACCGTGCCCGAGAGGTTACCAAGCCTCCACCAGCCAGCCCCAACACCGGGTCCGGGAGGTGATGAGGACATGTATTAGGGTAGGGTAACAGCCCGACCTAAAGTCCCTACCCATGGACACCGATACTTTGTACTGGGCCCCGGCCGATCACTGCCTAGATGTACCGCAAGTTGAAAGTCACTGACGGGCGAAACCACTTGAGCATGGCACTTCACTCGACGAGCCTATTCAACTCGACCATGTAACTCACTCGGATATGCAAAGACCAATAGTCAAGATGACGGTTTTGTAGGGGCAGGCATTACGGCATTGATGCTCCACCATGTAACATAAGGTGAGGGGTATGACTCTATATAAGCCACCCCACCACTAGACTAGGGCCTTTTCTTCCACCTCTCTTTTCACCATTAGTCTCAGGACTTAGCTCAGGCATGGGGATCCAAGCATTTCTCTCACACATTGTAATCTCCGGATATATACTTAGATAAAACAAAGCCTCCTGAGCACGAGAGGTAGGGTTGTTATTCCACCGTGAGAGGCCCGAACTCGCTAAAACCACCGTGGCACCCATATGCATCTCGACAGATCATGCCCGCTATCCTACCCTCTCTTATCGCTCGGAGTCGCTCCCACGATGAGTGCACCCACCGGGTGTAGTCGCCCGCACGGCTCCCGACCACCCGAGATGAACACAACAACAAAAAGACAGTTCTAAGACTCCCACCGACCGTTCGCAATGACGGCAGCTCTAGATTACACCCAAGGTGCACTCAGCAGGCCCCCACCGAATGGTATCCTCTTGAACGGTCCGCCCGGTCCGAGTGACGGCCAAACAACAAAAAAAGACACGCTCCAGCGTGAAGAAATTCTCGAGTAATCTTACTCAATGCAGACCAGCTCCAAATCACTCCAACAAAAAATTGCTATAAGGTGAGTTTAACGCCTCCGCTGGGCCCGCTTGAGCTCATTTCACTCTGACACCATACAATCTGGAACCGCCAAGACAACATGCGGAGATAAGGTCACGGTGACCGAGAGGAGTTCATAAAGGCTTCCGCAAAGACTCGATCATCCGAATTCACTCGACCAACCCGCCAACCTCGACCGATTCGGGCAATGATGATGACATGTATTAGGGGTAGGGTAACAGCGTGACCTAAAGGCCCTACCCATGGACACCAGATACTTTGTACTGGCCTCGGGCCGATCACCGCCTAGATGTACCGCGAACTTGAAAGTCACTCGGACGGGCACAACCACTGAGCACGGCACTTCACTCGACGAGCTCATTCAACTCGACCATGTAACTCACTCGATATGCAAAGACCAATAGTCAAGATGACAGCTTTGTAGTGGGCAGCATTACGCATTGATGCTCCACCATGTAACATAAGGGGTGAGGTGGCACTATATAAGCCACCCCACCACTAGACTAGGGGTCTTTTTCTTCCACTCTCTTTTCACCATTAGTCTCGGACTTAGCTCACCATGGGATCCGCTCTCTCATACACATTGTAATCTCTCGGATATATACTCGATAAAACAAAGCTCCGAGCACGAGACGAGGGTTGTTATTCCACCGTGAGGTCCGAACTCGCCAAAACCACCGTGTCACCCATATGCATCTCGACAGATCATGCTCGCTATCCTACCCTCTTATCGCCGGAGTCGCTCCTACGACAGAGGAGGCGAGCGCAAGGCGTGAAAGGATGCTCCTCCAACGGAGGATGCCGACAGTGCTGTCCGCCACTGTGTCCGAGGTGGAGAGCTTATGAATCATCCGCCACGACAGTTCTTCAGATGGTTTTCCCCGGAGGCTGAAAGCCTTTAACGTGGGAGACGCAGACTGCGGCCGCCAAGATGGTTTAACCAGAGCCACGGAGCAGATGTGAAAGAGATACGGTAAGAGATTTTAATAGTTGAAGGATCATTTGATATGCAGGATCTACGGAGAAGAATACCCAATTGTCCCAGAGCTACAAGAGTGCAAGGCCCAACTTGAGGTGCTGCACTAGCCGCAGAGGAGACACAGAGACCCTCCGTAACGCGATATTTCAAAAAAGATAAGCTGCAGCGGCGTATGATAAGTCCGACAATAGTATTAGATGTCAGCCGATCGATCCCGGACAAGCAATACTATCAGGCCACCAAGGTCAAGCAGAGGGTGCTTATGAAGGTGTAGCAGAGAGGAACAACTCAAGATGCCCACACCCAGCTTGGAGAAGAGCTAAAGGGTGTTCGCCCAGCTGTCTGCCCGCGTGAAGGAGAACTGCAGCCTTGCCATGCCTACAAGAAGTGCTTGAGGAAACTTTTTGAAAAGAAGAGTTTCGTGAGGAAGTCGATTGACGTAAATATGTCTCAGAGGTGTGCTCACGTCATTTCATGGAGGAAATGCCGTTCAACGGGTGACCAACTTCGAAGTTGCTGCAATCGCACGAATGTTCGGCAAAGCGATGAGTGGCGCCGCCTGTGCTTGGGTCGCCCCGCCTCCTACCCGAGGGTCTTGGAGGGCTTATGGAGAAGCTTCAGTGGAGCACAAGCAGCCGCTGCCTATGGAAGATATTGGCCTGCCGCCAAGGTGCCGTGGGAGGCCTCGCCATGGTGAAGACGCACAAGAAGGCGGATCTGAACCACATGGCCGAGGTCGGACTCAGGTCCGGATGGAAGGAGATCCTCGTGAGTTTAGTACTGCCAAGCAGAATTGCCAAGTATTCCTAAGGGATCGTGAATTAGATAGCCCGTTAGATGGGATTGAAGAGGAGTACAATCAATGTGACGATGTATTTATTTTTTAAAATGACATGTATAATGCCTTCTAGCCGGATTGTAGATCGCTTGTCTATGACCTTTTCGCTTCAACCTGACCCTAGAGTCCTGAGGTGTCCGAATACCTCACGGTTATGAAAAACCGCATGCATGGAGACCGTAGGGGTCATTAGTGCTTTATCATACAAGTGCCCAACTAGTTATGTTATATTACATGGGTAGTAAGAAACATCTTCCGTGGAGAATAGTTCCATATGGGTTCTTTCTCGAGGCATGCCCTAAAGTGCATGTCCAAACTGTGAAAGAGCGTAAAGCATCCGGGGCAGATAAATGAATAAATAAGAAATCGCCTTTTCGTCACCAATCGAATATTCCCTTAAGAACGCTTAGCTTTCGCTTCACCCACCGAGGTACACATCCGTCGACCCCAGAAGAATAATCATGAGGTGCTCCTTTACCTCCTAGCCAACAATCGAACGTAGGTAAGCACAGGAGCCAGCAACCGAAGCACAAAACTTAAGTCATATCGATGCATATAATGGTGAATAAAAGGCATGAGGAAGTTTGACGCGATGTGTTGGGCGAAGCCCGTAAATAAGCTTATGTTAAAGAAGCCCCTGTGTATAATGAGTGCGGTAACACGCCAAGTAAAGCAATAATGCGCAGATCAGCCTCAAAGGCTTTATGAAAAGGTGGGGAGAAAAGAGAGAAACGAAAGGCAATCAAGTATAAATGTGGACGGAGAAAGGAGACGAACTCGAGTCCGGCGCTAGGTGTAGAATCTTCGGAGGCGGGTTGCTCCAGGTTCGCTCGAGTCGGTTGTCTGGTCGCTGCCACAGACGGTATGCTCCGGCCGTCGACTTGGTCGACAAAGGACCTTCCCATTTGGGCTTGAGTTTGTCCTTTTCTTGTCCAGGAGCGAGAACTAGTTCGCCAACATTGTAAGTTTTAGCCCGCATTTGCTGATATCTTCGAGTTCGCCGCCGATAGAATGCGGAATGAGCTTTTGCCACGAAGCCCCTCCTCCATGCGCCCGCTGTCCCGCCGATCCAACTTCTTTCTTCGCATACGCACTCGAGGTGAGTCATGAATTATATCGCAGGCAAACCGCCATACCAGATACCATAAAGAATGGTGTGAACCGTAGTACGGTTGGCGGGTCCGCAGCCCCCGTGAGTACGTAGTCGAAGCCCTCTACCCAAGGCGTGTTAGATTCCGTAAGGGACCGCACTAATTGGGTTTGATGCCGCCATGATTAGACCATTTGCTCGCTCAACTTGACCGCTGGTTTGAGGGTGATAGACCAAGCATAGTCGAGCTTGATGCCCATATTTTGCACCGTAGTTTAACCTCGCCGGCCGGAAGTTCGTGCCGCTATCCGTGATGATGGGGACACCGTAACAGTGGCTACCGGATATGAAGTCTATCACAGTCCGGATTTGGCCGCTTAACCGCTTGGCCTCTATCCATTTGGTGAATTTGTCCATCATGACCATAGGTATTTTTGTTGGGTTCCCTTTAAGGGTCCAACCATGTGCCCCCTGACCGCAAACGGCCGTGTGATGGGTATAGTTTTGAGGGCGGGTGGCATGTGGCTCGTTAGCAAGATCCGACACCGACGATCGCTCGACTAAGTCCCGAAAGATCGCCCGGCCGCCGGCCAATAAAATCCTGACGGAAGGCCTGACCTACAGCGGGGCCCCACTGCCTTAGTCCGGGCGTGAATTTCAGTACCAAATTTCGCCTTCTCTACGGAGATGCACCTTGAAGGACTCCGGGTTGTGCTTTTTTATAAAGTTCTCCTCATGGACCTTGTAGGCTTTAGATCGCTGAACTATGCAGCGGCCTCATTTTGGTTCGGAAGTTCTCGCCAATTAAGTAGGCTAGAATGGTTCATTCACGGGCAATGACCGCCATTATTTCGTGGGCTGAAGGTGTTATGTCATTGGCTGAGCCACCGTTGTGTCGAATGTTTGTGTGTTAAAAAGTGTTGGTTCCGGATTGTTATTTCCGCCCTCTTCCCATACTACGGATGGCTTAAAGAGCCGCCCAGAAGATGTTTGAGGGACGGCGTTATGCGCCGACGCCGCTAACACGTCCGTCACCGGTTATTATCCCTACAGGAATTCGAGTCCTTGAACCGAGCTGACATTTTTAAGACGACGTTATTGTAGGCTGCCATTTTTGGATCTTTGGCATCAAAGTCTCCATTTACTTGTGATATTGCGAGGTTTGAATCCACGCGACCTCGAGGCGTTGAATTTCATGGAGATTGCCATCCGGAGACCATGTAGAAGGGCCTCAGATTCGCCGCGTTGTTGGAGTCCGTACATTATTTGAAGTATGTATTGACTGTGTTCTCCTGGGGACGCCGAATGACGCCAGCCCCCAAGCCGCTAACATTTTAGAGCCACAAATGCATGATCCATTGGAGTATGCGCCTGCATTTTTAGGAGTTCGCCGTCCATTCAGCGATGAAGTCAGCCAAGACTTGCGACTTTATAGCTCGCCGTGGTTTATAGGTTATATCGAATGGTAAGAGCTCGATGGCCCATTTTGCAATCCTGCCGCTATGTCATGTTGTTTATGATGTCATTGAGGGTACTGAAGCCATCCATCGAACACTTGAAAGTAGTGTCAGCTTCCGATGCTATGAACACCGCAGATGCTATCTTTTGATAGCGGTACCGGAATTGCATGGAGTTAAGATAGTGGATAATGAGTACAATCGGTTTTTGAAGAGGAATTTATGCCCTTATGTTTCGCTCGACGACGCAAGCAAGGCCATACAACTTGATGTGTTGCCGCCATATAACAACATTGGTTCGCCTAAATTGGGCGCTGCCAGACCAGATTAGTTGCCAATATGGCCTTTGTTTCTTCGAAACCGCCGGCAGGATCCGGCCCATTTAAAGTGTTCTGCATACCGAGGAGGCGATAGAGGCAATGCCTTTCTCCCAAACGGAGATGAAGTAGCCGCCACACATCCAATAATTTTGTATTTGTTTGAGGTCTTTGGAATATCCAGGATAGAGCTCGATCTTGGCTGGGTTTGCTTCAATTCTCTACCGGATACAATGAAGCCCAGTGAGTCGGCTGGTAACCAAAACGATTTTTCCGGTGAGCTAATGTCATATGCTCCTGAGGTTGTCAAATGTGAGCCTCAAGTCGCCTATTAGAGTTTCGACGCAGTTTGGTCTTGACCACCACGCCGCCTATGTATGCCTCCACCGCTTGCCGATCCGGTAGCCGATATGTCCTAATCATGCGCCGATATGTTGTGCGGGCGTTTGAGTCCGGCGGGCATTGTGTTAGCGAATGGTCCGTGATGGAGTAATGAATGCCGCTGCGGTTGGTCCGCCTCGCCATCTTGATTTGATGGTAGCGGAGTATGCGCCGAGGAAGCACAATGAATCGTGTCCGCGGTAGCATCGATGATTTGATCGATGCGGGAAGGAAAGGATCTTTTGGACAAGCCTTGTTAAGGTCTTTAAATCGGCTATTACGCGCCAGATTTGTCCTTTTTGGTACCATTACTGTGTTCGCTAGCCATCCCGATGTTTGATGTCTCGGCGAATCCGCTTCCAATAGTTTGGCTAGCCTCTCCCATTGCCGCCTTTTGGTTCGAAAACGCCAAGAGCCTGCTTGACGGCTTGAACTTTTAGGATGTTTAGGCTGTGTTCGCCAATCAGCAGGGATTCTCGCATATCCGGGGTGCCGCAAAGATGTCCCACCTCCCAATAGGCCTCGCCAGAGTGCGCGCCTACATCGCTTAATCGTGCCCCAATGGAGGCCGCCAGGGGTCCGCGGATGGACCTGAATTTGACTATGTCGTCCGCTGGTTTAAATGAGGTGGACTTGGATCTTTATCGAGTATCACATCGCCCCTGTTCACCGAGAGCGCAGCGCCATGAGTTCCTTCGCCGCTAGGGCTTTGATAGTGCCTCTAGGGCTAGCGCGGCTGTTTTGTTCGGCGCCGAGTGCTATGTCCGATCATCGACAAGAGTGATGGTTCCATTGGGCCCGAGCATTTAAGCTTCATGTACCAGTAATGGGGTATGGCTTGAACATCGCAATGCCTTCGCCCTAATAAAGTGTGATATCCACATTGAACGGGCCACTTGAACGTGACCTCTCGACCAGAATTGTCCGGGCGAGCCAAACACCACATCCAGCGTAATATTTCCGCGCCGCGTTTTCCGGCTAGGGATTATTCCTCTAAAGTTGTGCTGCTTCGCCATGCGGCCCTCGCTTATTTCCATTTTTCAAGGGTTTCATAAATGAGGTTTAACTACGCCGCCATCCATGAGTACCTTGGTAAGACGAAAGCCGCCCACTATTGGACCGAGGACCAATGTTGGTGCTCGGGCTGTTCGAATTTAGGTTCGCTGGGCTGCAAGAAGGTGATAGCCGGTCGCCCATGGATTTGTTGTTGCTACTTGGTAGACTTTTGCGAGGCTGCTGATTGTTCGCTTCCGCATATTATTTGATGAAAGTCTCAAGATCAAGCACACCGCATCGGTACTATTGGGGTGGTCTCCGGGCTAGAAGCTTCGCCACTTTTTGGCCACCCGCCAGTATCCAACATGCTCAAGGCTATGAGTTGGAGTGGCGCCTCTCAGATTATGAATTTTACAGGTCCCATCCCTCCAGACGGTTCCGCGCCCTTTATGGGGGTTTTTGCTTTTGGTTTTTGTCCCGCCGAGCATGATGCACCTTTGTTTCGACTAGGGTTGTGTTCGGAGTCGATTGTCCCAAAACTGAAGTTTCGGTCTTCCCGACACTCTCCATCGCACAAGATTTTCGCATTATGGATGCCAGGTCGGCGAAGCGGTAATTTCGCGACGCCTACTACGGCTCAAGATTCCTTGTCTGCAATTGTTGCAAAAATTCAAATTATGCTCTCACGGCAGTCCTTATCCTGTCCATAACCGAGGAATCACCAAGAATGATGTATCGCTTCAGCGGGCTCTGCCGGATTTGAGATAGATCGCTATGTTTGGGTGGGCGGTGGATTAAGTCCGAACCCTACCCAACTTGAGGCTCAAGGTCAAGAGTTTCGAATTTTGAAGCTTGGATTGCTGGATGTCATCCAACTAATCTGGTCCGCGCCCGACTTTAGGTTCAAGATTTGATTGACGTCCGCCCCTCCATGGGAATCGCATGGAGGGTCAGGAGTTCGACATAAATGGTTTTTAATAGGGAGAATCGCCGTTGTTCTTCTACCAAAGAACGTGATGGGTAACCCGGGCGAGTCAATCTCTCAGATCGACAACACGCAAGCACCGTCCACCCACATATCAAATTATCAAAGTAGTGAACGCTAATCAAACCAACATGATGACAAAGGACTAGATGAAATTCCAAGCAGTGCTTTAAGGACGCTTTGCTTATTATAAGAGATTGTTTCGGCATGTCCTTTGCTACAAAAAGGATTGGGTTATCTTGCTGCACTTTATTTACCGTTACTTGACCATTAGAAATTATCTTACTATCAAACTACTTGTTACCGACAATTTCAAAGCTTGCGAAATTACCCGCTAAAACCGCCCTCATTTCCTTCTTCGCTTCTCGTTGGGTTCGATACTTTACTTATTGAAAGGACTATGGTTGATTCCCTATACTTGTGGGTCATCATCTTCAACATTGAGATCCGTGTGAATTTCACAAATCTCTATTCTCCTTCCTTGATATAGTCACGGATGGAGTTGAAGCGGCATTTGATATGCTTAGTTTTTGTGTGAAACCTTGGCTTGTTGGCTATGACAATGGCACCTGTGTTGTCACAATAGACAGTCATGGGATCCGATGCACTAGGAACCACACCTAGTTCAGATATTCCGCCTCACATGTTGATATCAAGCATAACGCTTTGCTTGGAGCTACTCCGGCTGACTGCCCCACCATTCAAAATAAATACATATGTGAATTGACATTTTGAGTCATTCAGATCAGTGTCAAAGCTAGCATCGACGTAACCTTTTATGACAAGCTCTACATCACCTCCATAAATGAGAAACATCTCCTTAGTCCTTGATAACCCACAAGTGTAGGGGATTGCAACAGCTTTCGAGGGTAAAGTATTCAACCCAAATTTATTGATTCGACACAAGGGGAGCCAAAGAATATTCTTGAGTATTAGCAGTTGAGTTGTCAATTCAACCACACATGCATAACTTAGTATCCGCAGCAAAGTATTTAGTAGCAAAGTAGTATGATAATAAAGGTAACGGTAGCAAAAGTAATATTTTTGGGTTTTGTAGTGATTGTAACAATAGCAACGGAAAAGCAAATAAGCTTAAACACAAGATGTGAAAAGCTCAGAGGCAATGGATCGCTGACGGATAATTATGTCGGATGCGATTCCTCATGTAATAGCTATAACATAGGGTGACACGTAACTAGCTCCAGCTCATCAATGTAATGTAGGCATGTATTCGTAAATAGTCATACGTGCTTATGGAAAAGAACTTGTATGACGTCTTTTGTCCTACCCTCCCGTGGCAGCGGGGTCCTAGCGGAAACTAAGGGACATTAAGGCCTCCTTTTAATAGAGAACCGGAACAAAGCATTAGCACATAGTGGATACATGAACTCCTCAAACTACGGTCATCACCGAGAAGTATCCCGATTATTGTCACTTCAAGTTATCGGATCATATTAATAATAGGTGACTATAGACTTGCAAGATAGGATCAAGAACATACATATATTCATGAAAACATAATAGGTTCAGATCTGAAATAATGGCACTCGGGCCCTAGTGACAAGCATTAAGCATAGCAAAGTCATAGCAACATCAATCTCAGAACATAGTGGATACTAAGGATCAAACCATAACAAAACTAACTTGATTACATGGTAAATCTCATCCAACCCATCACCGTCCAGCAAGCATACGATGGAATTACTCACGCACGGCGGTGAGCATCATGAAATTGGTGATGGAGGATGGTTGATGATGACGACGACGACGAATCCCCCTCTCCGGAGCCCCGAACGGACTCTAGATCAGCCCTCCCGAGAGAGATTAGGGTTTGGCGGCGGCTCCGTATCGTAAAAAGCGATGAAACTTTCTCTCTGATTTTTCTCTCCGCAAAACGGAATATATGGAGTTGGAGTTGAGGTCGGCGGAGCCTCAGGGGGCCCACAAGACAGGGGGTGATGGAGTCCTGGACTAGGGGGTGTCCGGATAGCCGAACTATCATCATCGGCCGGACTCCAAGACTATGAAGATACAAGATTGAAGACTTCATCCCGTGTCCGGATGGGACTTTCCTTGGCGTGGAAGGCAAGCTTGGCAATACGGATATGTAGATCTCCTACCATTGTAACCGACTCTGTGTAACCCTAGCCCTCTCTGGTGTCTATATAAACCGGAGGGTTTTAGTCCGTAGGACACAACAACAACAACAATCATACCATAGGCTAGCTTCTAGGTTTAGCCTCCTTGATCTCGTGGTAGATCCACTCTTGTACTACCCATATCATCAATATCAATCAAGCAGGAGTAGGGTTTTACCTCCATCGAGAGGGCCCGAACCTAGGTAAAAACATCGTGTCCCTTGTCTCCTGTTACCATCCGCCTAGACGCACAGTTCGGGACCCCCTACCCGAGATCCGCCGGTTTTGACATCGACATTGGTGCTTTCATTGAGAGTTCCTCTGTGTCGTCGCCAATAGGCTCGATGGCTCCTTCGATCATCACCAACGACGCGGTCCAGGGTGAGACTTTTCTCCCCGGACAGATCTTCGTATTCGGCGGGTTTGCACTGCGGGCCAATTCGCTTGGACATCCGGAGCAGATCGAAGCTACGCCCCGCCGTCAGTCGATTTGAAGTCTAAACTTCACGGCCGACATCCGCGGAGACTTGATCTTCGATGGATTCGAGCCACACCAAGCGCCACCAGACCACACGATGGGCACGATTTAGCTCGCTGCGGACAAGGTCCTGAGGCCACACACGAGTCCGCCCGATCCTCAATTCGAGCCGGCCAGCGCAGACGAGGACGGTGGCTAGACACCGCCTCGGGGCTACAACATCTACGACGATGGAGCCGAATCGACCTTGTCCCTTGTGAAGCTCGTGACTTCGAGGTGCCGACTCTCGCCAGACTCAACCTCCGCGCCTCCAATCGAATCCGATTGGGCGCCAATTATGGAGTTCACCGCCACCTTTCGGCGACATCCTGAATTCGCTAAAATATCTCTCGTTATCAGGAGAGCCCTGGCCGAACTGCGGTCAGGACGGTTGGGATGCGGACGACGAAGAAATTCAAACCCCACCCACCACCCACTTTGTAGCCACTGTCGTCGATCTAACCGACATGCTAGACTACGACTCCGAAGACATCGACGGTATGGACGACGATGCCGGAGACGACCAAGAACCAGCGCCTATGGGGCACTGGAAGACCACCTCGTCATATGACATATACACGGTGGACATCCCAATGGATGGGAATGGCGAGGAAGCAGCGGAGGAAGACTCCTCCAAGAAGCAGCCTAAGCGCCAAGCGCCGTGGCGCCGCTCTAAATCCCGCCACAAAGAAGAGTGGAGATTCCGCACCGGATATAATAACACCCCAGATAGTGCCAAGACAACCCTCTCAAAGAAGATTCAGACAGAGGACGGAGAAGCCAGCCTCATGAGAGAGCGGCGCATAAAGAGGTAGAGGATGATAATTACATGCCTCCTCTCAAGACGAGGCAAGCCTCGACGACGCATTTAATTGCCGTGCTCGAGGATCCCGTCGAACAAGAGCGTTTCAAACGCAGGCTTATGGCCACGGCAAACAGCCTAATGAAAAAGCAGCAACAGCTTAGAGCTGATCAAGATCTGCTAGCCGACAGATGGACTGAAGTCCTTGCGGCCGAAGAGCATGAACTCGAGCACCCCTCCAAGCGCTACCCCAAACGCAAGCTGCTCCCCCGATTAGAGGAGGTGGCATATAAACCTGCATCACCAGCGCACAATACGGCTGACCGACCACCTCGTGGCCGCAACAGAGAGGCCTCTAGGCCCTCCACTAGAACCGTACCCCGGCACCGCTCGAAAAGTACGAAGCCACGGGGGAATGCGCCGGACTTGCGAGACATATTGGAGGATAAGGCAAGACAATCAAGATCGATCTATGGATCGCGGCGCCCCACGATGCGCGACGACGACCGTCGCGCGGATACAAAGATCTTCGCCGGGCGAACACAAGAGACGGCTCGCCGAGCTATGTCGTGATATAGCCCAATATAGAGGCGCCGCACACCCACTATGCTTCATAGATGAAGTAATGGATCATCAAATCCCCGAAGGGTTAATTCCCGTGAATATTGAATCCTATGATGGCACAACAGACCCCGCGGTTTGGATCGAAGACTATCTCCTTCATATCCACATGGCCCGCGGCGATGATCTTCACGCCATCAAATATCTCCCACTCAAGCTTAAAGGACCAGCTTGGCATTGGCTTAACAGCTTGCCAGCAGAATCAATTGGGTGTTGGGAGGACCTGGAAGCCGCATTCCTTGACAACTTCCAGGGCACATATGTGCGACCACCAGACGCCGATGACCTAAGCCACATAGTTCAGCAGCTGATTTAATCGCCGCATAATTCTCGACACGGTTCTTAACAAAGAAAAATCAAATCGCCGACCGTCCGGATGCAGAGGCCCTCGCAGCCTTCAAACATAACATCCGCGACGAGTGGCTTGCCCGCACCTAGGACAGAAAAGCCAAATCCATGGCAGCCCTCACATCACTCATGACCCTCTTCGCTGGAGAGGACAGCTGGCTAGCCCGCAGAATAACCTCAACAAAAATTCCGCAGTCCGATACCAAGGACCACAATGGCGGTCGCGTCGCAACAAAAACAAACGCCGTTAACGGCAATAACACCGAGGATACGACAACCAACGCCGGATTCAGAGGCTCCAAACCCGTCGTGAAAAAGCCATTCAAAAGAACTACTCCGGTCCGTCCCAATTTGGACCAAATACTCGACCGCTTTGCCGATACGCGGCACTTCAAAAAGCCAGCTAATCACACCAACAGGATTGTTGGGTATTCAAGCAGCAGCAAGTTAATTGCGAAAACAATGACAAGGGGCTGCACAGTGATGACGAGGAAGAGACCCGGCCACCGAACAATAGAGGACAGAAGGTTTCACAAGTGCGGACGGTGAACATGATATACGCAACCCACATACCCAAGAGGGAGCGGAAGCGCACTCAGTGGACGATACGCTGATGGAGCCACCACGCCGGTTCAACCCATGGTCCTCCCGCCCGATCACTTTTGATCGAAGGACCACCCCACAAGTATCCGCCACGGGATTCGCCGCATTGGTTTTAGACCTAATCGCCGATGGATTTCACTCACCGAGTCCCGATGGACGGCGGCAAGAGCTGAACCTGCTTTATCGTGATACAAGGCGCAAGATGGGCGAGACCCTCAAGGATTAAACCCACAAAGACGACCTTCAAAGGCGCCATACCAGTGTAGAGGCCAACTGCATGTGCTCACCACACTTGAAGTGGTCTTCGATCCCTGATAACTTCCGGCGAGGAGTTAATCTTTGACATAGTTCCGTTCCGCAGCGGCTATCATGCTCTACTCGGACGGACCGCGTTTGCAAAGTACAACGCGGTGCCGCACTACGCATACCTCAAGCTCAAGATGCCAGGCCCTCGATGAGTCATCACGGTCAACGAAAACACTGAATGCTCCCTCCGAACGGAGGAACACACAGCGGCTCTCGCGGAAGTACAAAGCAGCCTCTTAAGGCAATTCTCGAGTCCAGCCGTTAAGCGACCGGACACGACTAAATGCGCCCGGAGTAACATACAACAAGACCACCTGGCACGTACCGAGCACGCGTAGTAGTGCGGCCCCAACCCCAGCCCTTGCAAAATTGCAAGAATGGTCCTTCGCGTACATCATTACGCTCTAGAGATACCATGGGCATAGGGGGAGGGGCACGACCACGATAGGCCCAGAGTGCGGCTCAACCACACTAGGGGCTCCCAAGTGTGTCATCTTTTTTCCTTTCTTTTCTTAATCAACAGGACTCCATTTACCAGAGGCCCTGTCCGGCAGCAGATCTGCCGAACTCACGATGCAACAGCCAGTGAAGGAGAAAAGCTACGACGAGTATCCAGGTGGTCTCTGTCGGTGTCAAAACCGGCGGATCTCGGGTAGGGGGTCCCGAACTATGCGTCTAGGCGGATGGTAACAGAGACAAGGGACACGATGTTTTTACCTGTGTTCGGGCCCTCTCGATGGAGGTAAGACTCTACTCCTGCTTGATTGATATTGATGATATGGGTAGTACAAGAGTGGATCTACCACGAGATCAAGGAGGCTAAACCCTAGAAGCCAGCCTATGGTATGATTGTTGTTATTGTTGTCGTCCTACGGACTAAAAACCCTCCGGTTTATATAGACACCGGAGAGGTCTAGGGTTACACCGAGTCGGTTACAATGGTAGGAGATCTACATATCCGTATTGCCAACCTTGCCTTCCACGCCAAGGAAAGTCCCATTCGGACACGGGACGAAGTCTTCAATCTTGTATCTTCATAGTCTTGGAGTCCGCCGATTATGATAGTCCGTCATCCGGACACCCCTAGTCCAGACTCCTCAAGATCCCCGAACCAGGCTTCAATGACGCCGAGTCCGCGCCAGATGTTGTCTTCGGCGCTGCAAGGCGGGTCCTCCTCCAAATTCCATGTGCTTGCCGATAGTGTCCGCTTCCTTATAAATGTTGCGCCCTTGGCTTCCACGCCCAATAATGGCCCTCTTCCACGTGTCGCATTTAATGCGAAAGGCCGGGGTATTTTTACATTTTACCCCCTAGCCGCGCGAATAAGCTGCCTATAAGAGAGGCAAGAATGCAGATCCAGATCACACCATCCTCCTCCCTCGAGTACTCATCGGAGCGCTTCTGTCAAAAATCCACTCCATCATGGACCGCCGACGCTGCCTCCTCTCGCGCCCCAGCCCTCACCAGAGATTGGGGAGATGTTCAGTCCCGCACAGTGAGCTGGTGACGCTCCAAGCGGAGGGATACCTCCCTCCGACCTTTATGGTCCCGGTTCGAGCCGGGCTGGCCACCTACAAAGGTGGAAAGCAGGCGGAGACCACCCCCAGTCCCACCAAAGGAGAGCGGGTGTGCTTCGTCCCTTATCTAATAAGGGGGCTCAGATTTCCCATACATCTGTTCCTCCGGGGGCTTCTGGAGTTCTACGGACTCTAGCTACATCACCTCACGCCCGCCTCCATTCTGCACATTGCGGGTTTCGTAGCTCTTTGTGAGCTATTTTTGGGCATCGAGCCCCACTTCACGCTGTGGAAGAGATTGTTTTGCCTCGTACCCCGCTCTCACGAGGGGTCGATATATCAAGTGGGCGGAGCCGAAATATGGCGCATCGCCGGGACCGGGTATCTATCCGGAACCCCGAAGAAGGCGTCCAAGACTAGCCTTCGAATGGTTTTATGTGGAAGACGCCCACCGCCGACCCGATTCGGATCGGCTTCCCGGAGTTCAGCAACGCTCCTCTAAAGAAACGCCTGAGTTGGTGCCCGCGGAGCCCTCAACAGGAGGATGACAGGAGCGTCCATTATCTGATGGGCCGGATAAGGTTGCTAGCTCATTCCGGATTGACCATGATTGGAGTCATGGCCACGTTCATTATGCGAGGGGTGCAACCGCTTCAATATAGGGGCCACCCCATGTGGGATTTCAATGGGGAGAATGACGCCACTCGTCATGGCCGCAAGGGGCCGGGATCGGCCGCGGATCTGGTGAAGATCCTGTCCGGCTTGTACAAGGGGGAGAAGGAGGACTTCCTCCAAACGAGTCCATTGAACGGATTCTCCATGAATAACCCTCGGAGCTGGGTAAGCGAACATTCATCTATCCGGTCCGTGCTTTCAAAGTTAAGTGTCTTACTTCATGATTTCGACGCAGGATCTGCGTCGGGATGTGGAGGGCATACATAGTCCGGCTCCACAACCCAAGGATCCAGGAAGATGCCTTGATCCGGCCTCCGAGGAGGATCCGGACATAAAGGTGGAGTTGATCAACGGGGTGTTCCATCAACTGAGCATGGACAATGCTCTAGTCGCCATTACGGCTGACTACCCCGGTTTATCTCCGGCTTCCCAGGTAACTATGACCGAAGCCCTGACACCATTTTTTCGTCCGTGCTTATTTCTGACCACCGTATACCAACGGTGTCTCGCAGGAGGTGCCTTCAGCACGGGAAGCTGATCCTGCGGTGGCTGACCAACCAGGGTCAGTTCGGCCCAGCAGGCGGAAGAGGGGTGCGGTGCGGATTGAAACGTCGCCGCAAAGGTACGTCACGCCATCGTTTTTAAGGAAAAGACCCCTATGAAGTATGTTAATGCTCCTGACTCTTCTAGGAGAAAGAGCGCTCACCGGACTGTGCCCGGAGAGGTTACCAAGCCTCCACCAGCCAGGCCCCAACACCTGGTCCGGGGGAGGTGATGAGGACATGTATTAGGGGTAGGGTAACAGGCCTGACCTAAAGTCCCTACCCATGGACACCGTATACTTTGTACTGGGCCCCTGGGCCAGATCACTGTCTAGATGTACCGCAAGTTGAAAGTCACTCGGACGGCGAAAACCACTCGGAGCATGGCACTTCACTCGACGAGCTCATTCAACTCGACCATGTAACTCACTCGGATATGCAAAGACCAATAGTCAGCATGACGGTTTTGTAGTGGGCAGGCATTACGGCATTGATGCTCCACCATGTAACATAAGGGGTGAGGGGGTGGCGCACTCTATATAAGCCACCCCCACCACTAGACTAGGGGGGTCTTTTCTTCCACCTCTCTCTCTTTTTCACCATTAGTCTCGTGACTTAGCTCTGGCATGGGGATCCGCTACTCTCTCACACACATTGTAATCTCCGGATATATACTTAGATAAAACAAAGCCTCTCCGGAGCACGAGAGGTAGGGTTGTTATCTCCACCGTGAGAGGCCCGAACTCGCTAAAACCACCGTGGCACCCATATGCATCTCGATAGATCATGCTCCGTTATCCTACCCCTCTCTTACTGTCGGAGTCGTTCCCACGACAGAGTGCACCCACTGGGTGTAGTCCCCGCTTGGTACGGCCTGACCAGTCCGAGTGATGAACACAACAACAAAAAAGACAGGCTCTAAGACTCCCACCGACTGCCTCGCAATGACGGCAGCCTCTAGATTACACCAGTGGGTGCACTCAGCGTGCCCCCACTGGAATGGTATCCTCTCGGAACGGTCCGCCCGGTCCGAGTGACGGCCAAACAACAAAAAAGACACGTTCCAGGCGTGAAGAAATTCTGAGTAATCGCTACTCAATGCAGACCAGCTCCAAATCACTCCAACAAAAAATTGCTATAAGGTGAGTTTAACGCCCTCCGCGGGCCCGCTTGAGCTCATTTCACTCGGACACCATACAATCTGAATCCGCCAAGACAACATGCGGAGATAAGGTCGCCGGGTGACCAGAGGGAGTTCATAAAGGCTTCCGCAGCACTCGACTCATCTGGGAATTCACCTCGACTCAACCCGCTCAACCTCGACCGATTCGGGGGCTAATGATGATGACATGTATTAGGGGTAGGGTAACAGGCGTGACCTAAAGGCCCTACCCATGGACACCGTATACTTTGTACTGGGCCCCTGGGCCAGATCACCGTCTAGATGTACCGCAACTTGAAAGTCACTCGGACGGCGACAACCACTCGGAGCACGGCACTTCACTCGACGAGCTCATTCAACTCGACCATGTAACTCACTCGGATATGCAAAGACCAATAGTCAGCATGACAGTTTTGTAGTGGGCAGGCATTACGGCATTGATGCTCCACCATGTAACATAAGGGGTGAGGGGGTGGCGCACTCTATATAAGCCACCCCCACCACTAGACTAGGGGGTCTTTTCTTCCACCTCTCTCTCTTTTCACCATTAGTCTCAGGACTTAGCTCAGTCATGGGGATCCGTTCCTCTCTCTCATACACATTGTAATCTCTGGATATATACTCAGATAAAACAAAGCCTCTCCGGAGCACGAGACGTAGGGTTGTTATCTCCACCGTGAGAGGCCCGAACTCGCCAAAACCACCGTGTCACCCATATGCATCTCGATAGATCATGCTCCGTTATCCTACCCCTCTCTTACTGTCGGAGTCGTTCCCACGACAGGAGGAGGCGAGCGCAAGGCGTGAAAAGGATGCTCCTCCAACGGAGGATGCCGACAGGCTGTCCGCCACCAGGTCTGAGGTGGAGAGCGCCATGAATCACTGGCGCCGCCGGACAGTTCTTCGTGATGCGTGTTTCTCCCCGGAGGCGTTGAAAGCCTTTAACGTGGGAGACGCGCACCTCTGTGCCGCTCAAGATGGTTTAACCAGAGCCACGGAGCAGTATGTGAAAGAGATACGGGTAAGAGATTTTAATAGTTGAAGGATCATTTGATATGCAGGATCTTACGGAGAAGAATACCCAATTGTCCCAGGAGCTACAAGAGTGCAAGGCCCAACTTGAGGCTGCACTAGCCGCCGCAGGAGGAGACACAGAGACCCCCTCCGGTAACGCATATTTCAAAAAAGATAAGCGGTGTGCGGCGTGCGTATAAGTCTGACAATAGTATTGCAGATGTTGCGGATCGATCCGACAAGCAATACTATCGCCCCACCAAGGCCGCGAGAGGGTGCTTATGAAGGTGTAGCAGGAGAGGAACAAACTCCAAGATGCCCACACCCAGCTTGGAGAAGAGCTAAAGGGTGTTCGGGCCCAGCTGTCTGGCTCCGTGAAGGAGAATCAGCGGCTTCGCCGCGGCATCTACAGTAAGTGCTTGAGGAAACTCTTTTGAAAAGAAGAGTTCGGTGAGGAAGTCGATTGACAGAAATATGTCTGTAGGTGTGCTCACAGGTTGCCCTGCGGAGGAAATGCCTGGTTCAACGGGTGACCAACTTCCCGAGCTGCTGCAACTGCACGACCGTGTTCGGCAGGCGATGAGTGGCGTCGCCCAGGCCTTGTGGCCGTCCGTCTCCCTACCCGAGGGTCTTGGAGGGCTTGCGGAGAAGCTTCAGGGAGCACAGCAGCGCTTCCGTCTATGGAAGATATTGGCCTGTCGCCAAGGTGCCAGGGAGGCCTCGGCCATGGTGAAGACGCGGTACAAGAAGGCGGATCTGAACCACATGGCCGAGGTCGGACCTGTGGGGCCCGATGGGAAGGAGATCCCTGTGAGCTTAGTGTACGGCCAAGTAGAATTGGCCGCTAAGTATTCCCAAGGGGACTGTAAATTAGATAGCCTGTTAGATGGGATTGAAGAGGAGTACAATCAGTCAATGTGACGATGTATTTATTTTTTAAAATGACATGTATAATGCCTTCTAGCCGGATTGTAGATCGTTTGTCTTTGCGGACCTTTTCGCTTCAACCTCGGGACCCTAGAGTCCGGAGTGTGTCCGAATACCCTCACGGTTATGAAAAAACCGGGGCATGCATGGAGACCAGGCGTAGGGGTCATTAGTGCTTTATCATACAAGTGCCCAACTAGTTATGTTATATTACATGGGTAGTAAGAAACATCTTCCAGGGAGAATAGTTCCGTTAAGGGTTCCTTTCCCTGGGAGGCATGCCCTAAAGTGCATGTCCAAACTGTGAAAAGAGCAGAAAAGCATCTGGGGGCAGATAAATGAATAAATAAGAAATCGTCTTTCAAGTCACCGACCGAATATTCCCTTAAGAACGCTAGCTTTCGGCTTCACCCAGTCTGAGGTACACATCCGGTGACCCGCAAGAATAATCACAGAGGTGCTCCTTTACCTCCTAGCCGAACAATCGGGAACGTAGGGGTAAGCACAGGAGCCAGGCAACCGAGCTTGGCCAAAACTTAAGTCATATCGATGCATATAATGGTGAATAAAAGGTGCATGAGGAAGTTTGACGCATGTGTTGGGCGTAAAGCCCGTGTAAATAAGCTTATGTTAAAGAAGCCCCCAGGTATAATGAGTGCGGGTAACACGTCAAGTGTGTGCGAACAATGCGCAGATCAGCCCTCAAAGGCTTTATGAAAAGGTGGGGAGAAAAGAGAGAAACGAAAGGCAACTGAAGTATAAAATGTGGACGGAGAAAGGAGACGAACTCTGAGTCCGGCGCTAGGTGTAGAATCTTCGGAGGCGGGCTGCGTTCCATGGGTTCGGCTCGAGTCGGTTGTCCGATGCGTTTCGCAGACGGTATGCTCCGCCGGTCAGGACTTGGTCGATTACAAAGGGACCTTCCCATTTGGGCTTGAGTTTGTCCTTTTTCTTGTCCGCAGGCGTAGAACTAGTTCGCCAACATTGTAAGTTTTAGCCCGCATTTCTCTGCTTTGATATCTTCGAGCCTGCTGCCGATAGAATGCGGAATGAGCCTTTGCCACGTGCGCCTCCTCCAATGCGCCCAAGCTGTCCTGCCGATCCAACTCGGCTTCTCTTTCTTCGTACATATGCGCACTCGAGGTGAGTCATGAATTATATCGCAGGCAAAACTGCCTCTGCGCCGATACCATAAAGAATGGTGTGAATCCGTAGTACGGTTTGGCGTGGTCCGCAGCCCCCAGAGTACGTAGTGAAGCTCCTCTACCCAGTGCGTGTTAGATTCCGTAAGGGACCGCACTAATCTGGGTTTGATGCCGCTCATGATTAGACCATTTGCTCGTTCAACTTGACCGTTGGTTTGAGGGTGATAGACTGAAGCATAGTCGAGCTTGATGCCCATATTTTTGCACCAGAGTTTAACCTCGTCGGCCGTGAAGTTCGTGCCGTTATCCGTGATGATGTTGTGGGGGACACCGTAACGGTGTACTACCCCGGATATGAAGTCTATCACAGGTCCGGATTTGGCCGTTTTAACTGGCTTGGCCTCTATCCATTTGGTGAATTTGTCCATCATGACCAATAGGTATTTTTGCTTGTGGGTTCCCCCTTTAAGGGGTCCAACCATGTCAAGCCCCTAGACCGCAAACGGCCAGGTGATGGGTATAGTTTTGAGGGCGGTGGGTGGCATGTGGCTCTGGTTAGCAAAGATCTGACAGCCGACGCATCGTTCGACTAAGTCCTGAGCATTTGCCCGGGCCGTCGGCCAATAAAATCCTGTACGGAAGGCCTGACCTACAAGGGCCCGGGCTGCAGCGTGGTGTCCGCCTAGTCCGGCGTGAATTTCAGCCAGAAGATTTCGCCCTTCCTCTACGGAGATGCACCTTTGAAGGACTCCGGTTGTGCTTTTTTTATAAAGTTCTCCCTCATGGACCTTGTAGGCTTTAGATCGCGGAACTATGCAGCGGGCCTCATTTTGGTCTTCGGGAAGTTCCTGCCTAATTAAGTAGGCTAGGAATGGTTCTGTCCACGGGGCAATGACTGCCATTATTTCGTGGGCTGAAGGTGTTATGTCATTGGCTGAGCCACCGGTTGTGTCAGAATGTTTGGTGTTGGGCGGTGCGGTTGGTTCCGGATTGTTATTTCCGGTCTCCTCTTCCCATACTACGGATGGCTTAAAGAGCCGCTCCAGGAAGATGTTTGGAGGGACGGCGTCGCGCTTTGCGCCGATGCGCGCCAACACGTCGGCCGCCTGGTTATTATCCCGGGCTACATGGTGGAATTCGAGTCCTTTGAACCGAGCTGACATTTTTAAGACGACGTTACGGTAGGCTGCCATTTTTGGATCTTTGGCATCAAAGTCTCCATTTACTTGTGATATTGCGAGGTTTGAATCCACGCGGACCTCGAGGCGTTGAATTCCCATGGAGATTGCCATCCGGAGACCATGTAGAAGGGCCTCGTATTCGGCTGCGTTGTTGGAGTCCGTGTACATTATTTGAAGTACGTATTGGACTGTGTCTCCGGTTGGGGACGTCAGAATGACGCCAGCCCCCAAGCCGGCTAACATTTTAGAGCCGTCGAAATGCATGATCCAATTGGAGTATGCGCCGTACTCTTTAGGGAGTTCGGCTTCGGTCCATTCAGCGATGAAGTCAGCCAAGACTTGCGACTTTATAGCTCGCCGTGGTTTATAGGTTATATCGAATGGTAAGAGCTCGATGGCCCATTTTGCAATCCTGCCCGTTGCGTCGCGGTTGTTTATGATGTCATTGAGGGGTACTTCGGAAGCCACTGTTATCGAACACTCTTGAAAGTAGTGTCGCAGCTTCCGGGATGCTATGAACACCGCGTATGCTATCTTTTGATAGTGCGGGTACCGGGAATTGCATGGAGTTAAGATAGTGGATACGTAGTACACTGGTTTTTGAAGAGGGAATTTATGCCCTTCTGTTTCTCGTTCGACGACGAGCACCGCGCTTACAACTTGATGTGTTGCCGCGATATATAACAACATTGGTTCGCCCAAATTGGGCGCGGCCAGGACCAGATTAGTTGCCAATATGGCCTTTGTTTCTTCGAGTCCGCCGCAAGCGTGATCCGGCCCATTTAAAGTGTTCGGTGCGCCTGAGGAGGCGATAGAGGGGCAATGCCTTTTCTCCCAAACGGGAGATGAAGCGGCTTAAAGCCGCCACACATCCAGTCAATTTTTGTATTTGTTTGAGGTCTTTTGGAATATCCAGTTGGGATAGAGCTCGGATCTTGGCTGGGTTTGCTTCAATTCCTCTACCGGATACAATGAAGCCCAGGAGCTTTCCGGCTGGTACGCCGAAAACGCATTTTTCCGGGTTGAGCTTAATGTCATATGCTCGGAGGTTGTCAAATGTGAGCCTCAAGTCGTCTATTAGAGTTTCGACGTGTTTGGTCTTGACGACCACGTCGTCTATGTATGCCTCCACTGTTTTGCCGATCTGGGTAGCCAGACATGTCTGAATCATGCGCTGATATGTTGTGCCGGCGTTTTTGAGTCCGAAGGGCATTGTGTTGAAGCAGAATGGTCCGTATGGAGTAATGAATGCCGTTGCGGCTTGGTCTGCCTCTGCCATCTTGATTTGATGGTAGCCGGAGTATGCGTCGAGGAAGCACAATGAATCGTGTCCTGCGGTAGCATCGATGATTTGATCGATGCGGGGAAGGGGGAAAGGATCCTTTGGACAAGCCTTGTTAAGGTCTTTAAAATCGACACACATGCGCCAGGATTTGTCCTTTTTTGGTACCATTACCAGGTTCGCTAGCCAGTCCGGATGTTTGATGTCTCTGATGAATCCGGCTTCCAATAGTTTGGCTAGCTCCTCTCCCATTGCCTGTCTTTTGGGTTCGAAAAATCGCCGAAGAGCCTGTTTGATGGCTTGAATCCTTTAGGATGTTTAGGCTGTGTGTTCGCCAATCATGTGGGATTCCTGGCATATCTGAAGGGTGCCAGGCAAAGATGTCCCAATTCTCCCGAAGAAATTCTCGTAGTGCGGCGTCTACATCAGTGCTTAACTGTGCCCCAATGGAGGCCGCCTTTGTGGGGTCCGTTGGATGGACCTGGAATTTGACTATGTCGTCCGCTGGTTTAAATGAGGTGGACTTGGATCTCTTATCGAGTATCACATCGTCCCTGTTCACCGTAGAGCGCAGCGCCATGAGTTCCTCTGCCGCTAGGGCTTCGGATAGTGCCTCTAGGGCTAGTGCGGCTGTCTTGTTTTCGGCGCGGAGTGCTATGTCCGGATCACTGACAAGAGTGATGGTTCCATTGGGCCCGAGCATTTTAAGCTTCATGTACCCGTAATGGGGTATGGCTTGGAACATCGCGAATGCCTCTCGTCCTAATAAAGTGTGATATCCGCTGATGAACGGGGCCACTTGGAACGTGACCTCCTCGGACCTGTAATTGTCCGGCGAGCCAAACACCACATCCAGTGTAATATTTCCTGTGCAGCGTGCTTTCCGGCTAGGGATTATTCCTCTAAAGGTTGTGCTGCTTCGCTCAATGCGGCTCCTGTCTATTTCCATTTTTCGAAGGGTTTCCTCATAAATGAGGTTTAATCCGCTGCCGCCATCCATGAGTACCTTGGTAAGACGAAAGCCGTCCACTATTGGACTGAGGACCAATGCTGCTGGTGCTCGGGCTGTTCGGAATTTAGGTTCGTCATTGCGTTGAAGGTGATAGCCGTGTCGCTCCATGGATTTGTTGTTGCTACTTGGTAGACTTTGGCGAGGCTGCGGATTGTTCGCTTCGCATATTATTTGATGTGAAAGTCTCAAGACTCGCTAATACCGTCTTCGGTACTATTGGGGTGGGTCTCCGGGGCTAGAAGCTCTTCGCCACTTTTGGCCACCTGCCGTAGTATCCAACATGCTCGAAGGCTATGAGTTGGAGTGGCGCCCTCTGTACTATGAATTTTACAGGGTCCGCTGAGCCATCCCTCCAGGACGGTTCCGTGCCCTTTATGGGGTTTTTGCTTTTTGGTTTTTGTCCTGGGTGCCCGAGCATGATGCACCCTTTTGTTTCGGACTAGGGTTGTGTTCGGAGCCGGATTGTCCCAAAACTGAGTTTCGGTCTTCCGGACACTCTCCATCGCACAGTACTTTCGTACTATGGATGCCAGGTCGGCGAAGCGTGTAATTTCGCGACGTCTTACGGTGCTCAAGATTCCCTTGTCCGTGCAATTGTTGCAAAAAATTCAAATTGCGTTTTCCTCACGGCAGTCCTTTATCCTGTCCATAACCAGGAGGAATCTGGCCCAGTAATGATGTACTGTTTCAGCGGGCTCTTGCCGGATTTGAGATAGATCGCTTATGTTTGGGTGGGCGGGTGGAATTAAGTCCGGAACCCTACCCAACTTGAGGCTCAAGGGCCGAAGAGTTTCCGAATTTGGAAGCTTGGATTGCTGGATGTCATCCAACGAATCTGGTCCGCTGCCTGACTTTAGGTTCAGTACTTGATTGACGTCCGTCCCTCCATGGGAATCCGGCATGGAGGGGTCAGGAGTTCGGACATAAATGGTTTTTAATAAAGGGGGAGAATCGCCGCGTTGTTCTTCTACCACAGCAACGTGATGGGTAACCTGGCGAGAGTCAATCTCTCTCAGATCGGTTTTAAGCCCAATCTGATTGTAGTCATGAGCGACTCGTATGCGCGGCGATCCAAGATCTCGTTTACGGGAGAGAGCTCCATTGGATCTAGCTGCTCGGTAAATTCCGAGTTGACATGAAGATCGCTTTTGATGACCCGAGAGGTCATCGTCGGAGCGGCGGTCGAACAGGCGGTCATAAGAAGACCACCTAGCCGGATAGTTTGGCCGGCGGCCAACGCTCCTTTGGCAATGGTACCGTCTTTGAAGACGAGAAGAGGAATCCTTCCTGATCGTGACAGCACAGAGGAACTCTCAATGAAAGCACCAATGTCGGTGTCAAAACCGGCGGATCTCGGGTAGGGGGTCCCAAACTGTGCGTCTAGGCGGATGGTAACAGGAGACAAGGGACACGATGTTTTTACCCAGGTTCGGGCCCTCTCGATGGAGGTAAAACCCTACTCCTTGATTGATATTGATGATACGGGTAGTACAAGAGTGGATCTACCACGAGATCAAGGAGCACTAGTGGAAAAACAGGCTTTCCGTCCAGCCCATAAGTCGCGAAGCTGTAGGAACCGCGACTAATGGGACCTTTAGTCGCGGTTCTGGAGGTGAACCGCGACCAAAGGCTGAGGCCTGGGCGCTCGGTGGCCAGCTGGTGCATGAGGGGCTTTAGTCGCGGCTGGCCGTGCCAACCGCGACTAAAGGTTTTGGGCACCTTTAGTCGCTGGCTGGCCTGGCCAACCGCGACTAAAGCCCTCCCTATATATACCCATCCAGCAGCCAACACTTAGCCATTTGGAGCCATTCTCTTCACAAGTGGGTGTAGGTTTGCTTTTGGTTCCTCTTATGCACATAAGGTGTTTGATGAAATGCCCCAAGAGCATGAAACAAACATGACATGAAGTGTTGGAGCCACACTCTTGATCGCGGTTAGCAACTTGATGAACCTTTGATGTGTCAATATGCATGTGTGTGTAGTTCATAACAAATGCATGATGGTTAATTATATATTTTATATTATAATAATGCAGATGAATCGGCAATGGATGTACGGTAACCGACTCTCCGGCGAGTTCACTACGGGTTTGAAAGATTTCCTCGTAGTGGCTAATGCGAACAAGCGGGGGGGTTTTGTTATCTGTCCATGTGTTATCTGTAAGAATGAGAAGGGTTACTCTTCCTCAAGAGTTGTTCACATGCATCTGCTTCAGAAGGGTTTCATGCCAAGCTATAATTGTTGGACCAAGCATGGAGAAAGAGGGGTTATAATGGAAGAAGATGAAGAAGGGATGATTTCATCGATGAAAGCTATCTTGCTCATTTCGGTGATACTTTCATGGAGGATGTTTGAAGGTGAAGGGAAGGTGAAGAAGAGGCACGTGATGATCCGTTGATGATCTTGGTCGGACCATTCTTGATGCACGGAGACGCCATGGCCCGAAAAGGAGAGGAGAATTTGGATCGCATGTTAGAGGATCACGAAAGGCGCTGTACCGGATGCGATGATGGTCTGAAAAAGCTGGGCTGCACAATGGATTTGCTGAAATGGAAGGCGAGGCAGGTGTAGCTGACTCGGCATTTGAAAACTTGCTGAAAATGTTGAAGAATATGTTTCAAAGGATAACGAGTTGCCCTTGATGACGTCTGAAGCAAAGAAGGTTGTCGCCCTCTAGGTTTAGAGGTTACGAAGATACATGCATGCATCAACGATCGCATCCTCTACCGCGTGAATACGAGAATTTGAATGAATGCCCGTATGCACTTGCATTGCGTTATAAGATCGAGTCGATGACCACGGTGACGATGTTGAGGCGAAACCCGGAAGAGGGTTCCGCCAAGGTGATGTGGTATGCTCCTATAATACCACGGTTGAAACGTCTGTTCATGAACAAAAGCATGCCAAGTTGTTGCGATGGCACAAAGAGAAACGTAAGTCGGACGGGGAGTTGAGACACACCGCAGATGGAGCGCAATGGAGAAAGATCGACGGATGGTTCACAGATTTTGCAGGTGACGCAAGGAACATAAGATTTGCTCTAAATGCGGATGGCATGAATCCTTTTGGCGGCGAGCTCCAGCCATAGCACTGCCCGTGACTCTATGCATCTACAACCTTCCTCCTTGGTTGTGCATGAAGCGGAAGTTCATTATGATGCCGTGCTCATCCAAGGTCCGGCAACCCGCAACGACATCGATGTGTACCTAAGGCCATTAGTTGATGAACTTTTACAGCTGTGGGGTGGTGTCCGTGTGTGGGATGAGCACAAACAAGAGGAATTTGACCTCTGGCGTTGCTTTTCGTAACCATCAACGATTGGCCTGCTCTTAGTAACCTTTCGGGACTGTCAAATAAGGGATACAATGCATGCACGCATACGCTTACATGAGACCGAAAGTGTACATTTGCCAAATTGTAAGAAGAACGTGTACCTTGGGCATCGTCGATTTCTTCCAAAACTCATCCAAGATGAAAGAAAGGCAAGCATTACAGCGGCAAGGCAGATCACCGGCGAAGCTGCGGAACGACTGGTGCCGAGGTATTTGATATGGTCAAGGATTTGAAAGTCATCTTTGGAAAGGTCTGGCGGACAATCAGTTCGAAGGAGCCGACGGGCACGCAGCCATGTGGAAGAAGAAATCTATATTCGGGAGCTAGAATATTGGAAAATCCTAGAAGTCCGCTCTGCAATCGACGTGATGCACGTTACGAAGAATATTTGCGTGAACCTCCTAAGCTTCTTGGGCGTGTATGGGAAGACAAATGATACAAAGGAAGCACGGCAGACCAGAACGTTTGAAAGACCACGATGACCGGCATCCGAATGGTTTCAAGGTCGTGCCAGCTACGCTCGACCAAAGAAGAGAAGGTCATCTTTTTGAATGCCCGAGCAAGATGAAGGTCCCGTCTGGATTCTCGTCCAATATAAAGGGAATAATAAACATGGCGGAGAAAAGTTCCAAAACCTCAAGTCTCACGACCGCCACGTGATTATGACGCAATTGCTTCCGATTGCTTTGAGGGGCTCTGCCGGAAAATGTTCGATTAGCCATTGTGAAGCTATGTGCATTCCTCAATGCAATCTCTCGAAGGTAATCAATCCGGAAGTTCTACCACGGTTCTGAGCGATGTGATCCAATGTCTTGTCGGTTTCGAGTTGGTGTTCCGCCATCCTTCTTCAATATTATGGCGCACCTCCTGGTTCACCTAGTCGAAGAGATTTCCGTTCTCGGTCCCAGTATTTCTACACAATATGTTCCCCTCGAGAGGTTCATGGGAGTATTAAAGAAATATGTTCAGTAACCGTGCTAGGCGGAAGGAAGCATCGCCAAGGGCTATGGAAATGAGGAGGTAATTGAGTTTTGTGTTGACTTTGTTCCCGACCTTAAGCCGATTGGTCTTCCTCGATCGCGCACGAGGGGAGACTAAGTGGAAAAACACGATCGGAAGGAAATCAACGATATGTATGGACGGCCATTCTCTGATGAAGCACACCACCTTCGTCTTGACCAATTCCAACTTGGTGGCTCCGTGCTTTGAGAAACACAAGAATATTTTACGCTCGGACAACCCGGGAAGCTGAATCCTGGATTAGGAAGGCCCACATGGAGACTTTCGGCAGTTGGTTGAGAAAACATTTAATGAATGACAATGATGTTGTAGATCAGCTGTACATGTTGGCCAAGACACCATCTTCGACTATAACGACTTTCCAAGGGTACGAGATAAATGGGAATACATTTTACACGATCGCCCAAGATAAAAAGAGCACCAACCAAAACAGTGGTGTCCGCTTTGATGCAAAACCGAGAATGGGCAAAAGGTCACATATTATGGTTACATAGAGGAGATATGGGAACTTGACTATGGACCCTCCTTTAAGGTCCCTTTGTTCGGTGCAAATGGTTCAAGCTAACGGGAGGTGGGGTAAAGGTGGACCAGCAATACGGAATGACAATGGTGGATTTCAACAATCTTGGTTACCTTGACGAACCATTCGTCCTAGCGAAGATGTCGCTCGGGTTTTCTATGTGAAGGACATGAGTAGCAAACCGAGGAAGCGGAAAGATAAGAAAACGATCGATTACATCATGCGATGATCCAAAGCGCCACATTGTTCTTTCAGGAAAAGAAACATCGTGGGAGTGGAGGACAAAGCAGACATGTCGGAAGATTATAATATGTTTGCTGAAATTCCGCCCTTCAAAGTGAACACCGACCCAAGCATTAAGTTAAATGATGAGGATGCTCCATGGATACAGCACAATCGTAAGCAAGCGGGGACACAAGGGAAGAATTGATGTGTAATAATTTATTGTACCAAACTTTGTATTTGGTCGATGAACTGAATGATGTATCAAACCTTTTATTTTTCCGATTAAGTTAAATGATGAGGATGCTCCATGGATTAGTTTTATTTTTCTGAAAAAAGGAAAAAGAAGAAAAAAAAAAAAATGTAAGAAAAACATAAGAAAAAAACAAACGAAGAAAAAACAGAAGAAAAAGGAAAAAGGAAGAAAGGAAGAAAAAAGAAGAAAAACAAGAAAAGGAAGAAACAAATGAAAGAAAAAAAAAAAAGAAAAAGGAAGAAAAAAAGAGAAGAAAAACAAGAATTTAAAATGAATTAGTTTTATTTTCTGATTTTTTGATATATAATTGTATTTTTAAGATTTTAATAACATAAATAAATAAGTAATTGGAAACTTTAATTGCAAAAATAATTATCATAAAGTAAAATAAATAAGTAACTAGAAACAAAATAAAATAAAATAAATAAGTTTTTTGTTGTAAGTAGAAACAAAACAAAATAAATAAAGCAAAAATGAAAACAAAAAACAGGCAAAAAATAAAAATATGCCACCTCTTCGGGCCACCACGGCTGAATACGACTAGAAACCCATTAATGGGCGAGATTCAGCCCGCAGAAGGCCCAATAGGCCTGAGCACTGAGTAAGAATAGGCCCGTAAGCTTTGCATTTGAGAGGAGCTCGAAGTGGTGGCGCAGCCGCGCTTATAAACCACTTGTCGATGCCTCTCGGCTAGCGAGTGGGACTAAACATCCCACCGCACCGCCGCCAGTTCAAAGACAGCCCCTTTAGTCGCGGTGGGGAGGCGGGCAGCGACTAAAGGTACCCTTTAGTCGCGCCCGCCTCAACCGCGACTAAAGGTTCTTCTTGTGAGGCAGGCGGTGGCAAAACACTTTAGTCGCGGGTGGGGAGGCCGACCGCGACTAAAGGTACCTTTAATCGCGATCCGCCTCCCGGCCGCGACTAAAGGTTCGTCTATAATCTTGCACTTAGCAGTTTGCCCCATTCGCCTCTCTCTGGCGCCGCCCCGACGCCGATCGACGCTGGCAGAGCGCTGCCCACGCCGACCGCGCCGACGCTGAAGCCTGCTGCGCGCCGCTCCGTCCCGATGGCGCCGCCGCCCGTCCCAGTGTCGCCGCCGCCGCCCCTAACGCCCGCCGCCGCCGCCCGATCCCGCCGCCCCTACGCCCTTGCCCTTACGCCGCCCGCCGCCCGCCGCCCAAGCGCCGCCCCTAACGCCCTTACCGCACCCGCCGCCCGCCGCCACGCCAAGCGCCGCCCTAACGCCCTTGCCGCAGAATTAAAGAAAAACAAAAACAAAAAAAGGAAAAACAAAAACAACAGAAAACAAGAAGAAAGAAGAAAGAAAAG
The DNA here is from genome assembly GCA_021437245.1 of Aegilops speltoides. Classification (NCBI taxonomy): domain Eukaryota; kingdom Viridiplantae; phylum Streptophyta; class Magnoliopsida; order Poales; family Poaceae; genus Aegilops; species Aegilops speltoides. Next base: position 63,000 of record JAHHZJ010000631.1, on the reverse strand, counting down.
AAAAGGAAAAGGAAGAAGAAAGAAAGAAAAAGAAAAAGGAAAAGGAAGAAGAAGAAAGAAAAGAAAAGGAAAAGGAAGAAGAAGAAAGAAGAAGAAAGGAAAAGGAAGAAGAAGAAAGAAAAGAAAAGGAAAAGGAAGAAGAAGAAAGAAGAAGAAAGAAGAAGAAAGGAAAAGGAAGAAGAAGAAAGAAAAGAAAAGGAAAAGGAAGAAGAAGAAAGAAGAAGAAAGAAGAAGAAAGGAAAAGGAAGAAGAAGAAAGAAAAGAAAAGGAAAAGGAAGAAGAAGAAAAGGAAAAGGAAAGGAATTTTTTCTTTTTTTTTTTTTTTCTTTTATTTTAACTAGTTTTAGTTTAACAAGAGCGGTAAATAACTTAAAACCCTAAACCCCAAAAACAAAAAACAACAGAAAACCGGTCAAAGAAAAACAAAAAGGAAAAAGGAAGAAGAAGAAAGAAGAAGAAAGAAGAAGAAAGGAAAAGGAAGAAGAAGAAAGAAAAGAAAAGGAAAAGGAAGAAGAAGAAAAGGAAAAGGAAAAGGAATTTTTTCTTTTTTTTTTTTGTTCTTCTTTTATTTTAACTAGTTTTAGTTTAACAAGAGCGGTAAATAACTTAAAACCCTAAACCCCAAAAACAAAAACAACGAAAACCGTCAAAGAAAAACAAAAGGAAAAAGGAAGAAGAAGAAAGAAGAAGAAAGAAGAAGAAAGGAAAAGGAAGAAGAAGAAAGAAAAGAAAAGGAAAAGGAAGAAGAAGAAAAAGAAAAGGAAAAGGAATTTTTTTTTTTTTTGTTCTTTAATTTTAACTAGTTTTAGTTTAACAAAACGGTAAACAACTTAAAACCCTAAACCCCAAAAACAAAAACAACGAAAACCGGCCAAAGAAAACCGCCAACTTAAAACCCTAAACCCTAAACCCGCCCGTCTTGCGCTCTCACGACACCCTCTCCCACCCTTCCTCGCCCCTCCTTTTGCCACCGCCTTTCGCCACCGCCACCGCCACCGCCCCTTCTTCACTTAATTAATTTGTTTTACTACATGTTTTCAGGATCGACATAATGTCGGACGATAGAGTGACCCGATTATGGACAACTATGATCCGGACGGTGAAGCACATATGTTCGGCATCATAAACGGCGATATTCAATATGTGCCGACCGGAGAAGAAGAAGATGATATCTCTTCTTATCTCGAACCTTGACGGTGAAGATGAAGGCGCCGTCGAGAAGATGATGTCAAGAAACGTCGATAAACGATTTATCTTCAAATGGAAGTAGCAACCACCTCCGCGCCGAGGTATATATATACATTGAGCCTCCGGTGATACAAACTAACCGATTTGAATAAATATGTGTACTAACAGCGCGACTCTCTTTCTTATTTTAGCCCTCGGCGGATCGTCAAAACAATCGAGTACGTCGTCAAAGCGTGGCGCAACCAGACGATGAAACCGGAGAAACATGCACCATCCAGGTTGTCGACTTTGCAACCGGCAGGCACCTGGAGCCCCGCAAGAACGCCACCAAGTTTATCAGCCAATGCGGAGCCATTGTTAGAGACAACGTCTCGATCACCGTCCAGAGTGGAATGAGCCAAAGAAGGCACGAATTGATGGTTCTTTTGTCGATAAGAGAACAAAAAGATTGCTTGACGAAGCTTATGGAACATTTCGCTCTACCTCCGAATACAACAAATTCGATGAGGAGGGTAACAAGATTGAGGAAAACAAGGAGAGGAGGAGGAAAGTCAAACAGTTCGCTCTTCATAAGATGGCCGCGATTCGGAAATTCAAGCAAAATCTAGCCCGTGACTTTGTCAAGCGTAACAAGACTCGGTTTTCAGAGGACAATATGAGAAACGAAAGATGATTGGCCAGAATTTGTGAAGCAAAAGAAATCGGAGCAGTTCCTTCAAATATCGAAACAAAATAAGGAAAATGCGGCTAAGAAGGAGTACAATCATGTTATGGGGCCAGGAGGGTATCGCATTTGGGTGCCTAGGTTCGAGAAGATGGAGAACGAGCTGAGGGCGCGAGGAATCCGTCCAGGTACGGAGGGATGGGACCCAAGGGCCAAAAGCTGGTGGTACGGGCATGGGGGAACGCTCAACCCGGAGACAGGGGAGTGTGTTTACGTGGCAAATTAATTAAACCCACCCAAGCCCTTATTGACGCAATGAAGGCTGCTCAAGAGGGAAGATCAAGTTCAACAGAGAGAACGACGCTACGACAAAGCCCTCGGGAATCCTGAACACGGAGGGCGTAGTCGAGGCATGGGGCACATTCCGTGGAAAATAGGGTTCCCCGAGCGATGACCCGTCTGATTCTGAAGCCGTAAGAGAAAGATGGATCGGGAAGCGATGTTGTGGGGCGGTTGGCATCGAAATGGAAGTGATGAAGAAAACCATGAGTGTACTAGTAGCGAAAGAGATTCAGCTCGGGTGCAGCATGAAGATCATCCAGCGGATCTCGGAAGCCAGCAGCGTAGAAGCAGCGTGGCTTCCACGGAGGCCCCACCGCTGGTGTAGATGCACCGACGATCGAAATTACTGCACGGAGCCTCTGGTGGTCGAAATTACTGCACCGAGCCTCCTCGCTACCCGTGGGCGATATAAAGGAGATGAAAGAATGTCATCTGATTATCCTATGGGGAACATATCCATGAAGGTAGCCATCGGCGGTGCTTTACCATGTTTACGAGCACTCCACCACAACAACCCCATTAAAGATGGCTATGCTCGTGTCACGGTGGAGGACATAGTCAAAGGGTTTGAGGACACAGAGATTGAAATTGCTACACCAAGGGAGAAAAGACTTGAAGATGTCAAGCGCCATTACATTCTATGGCAAAAGAAGTTTATCAAGTTTCGAGCGGCGCCAAGGACAACAAGTCCACCCCCTACGGTGGTGGTGGTGGCGTGGCGGTGGTGGTGGTGGTGGTGGTGGTGGCGGTTCACCTACACCTCCGTCACATCAGCCGACGCCGCCCCGATCCACAACGTCCGGCGGGTGATCATCCGCCGCCCCGATCCTCGTCCGGCGGGTGATGAGGCGCCGCCCCAATCCACCTATGGCAAAGAAGCGAAGAAGTCCTGAGTATTAACCCGACCCTTATGTACCTAAGACCACAAAGGTACGGAGCCATCATCAAGCCTCTCCCCACAAGGCCTTGGGAGCGTAGTGCCGAGGAAGTCGACGCGGCGCGATCGCTGATTTGGAGAAATGGAAGGCGGACTGCAAGAAGAAAAGAGAGCCCGAGCCCAAGCCAAGATATTCGATCAAGAAAAGAAGTGGGCTAAGTCATTTTGAGCACACCGTCCCAAGCCGCCAAGAATCTCCCTAATGACTATGCACGTGAACTTAAAAGCAGGCACTCATGTTCAAGGAGAACAAAGAGCGGAGAAGGCGAAAGTATAAAAAGCGGAAACAAGTTGCCCAGCTCGGGAACAAAGTAAACAATCGATTGCCCGCTTATAGTGGAATCCTTCATCCGGATGCCCCGAGATCATACAAGCTCTGCAAAGACAGGAGGATTAGTATGAAAAGTGCGAGAGAACAAGCGCCAACTTAGGTATTACTCTTCGTGAACTGTTAGGCCTTGATGAGTTGCCGAGAGGGAGGTAGTAATTACATATGTCAAGAATGGGCCTCTCGTCGAGCTGCTTGAGAAAAGGATCTACGACCAAATGAAACGTCTGCTGAATTGGTACAAGGGTTACATAAAATTAAAAACGCCAAAGATTATATTTATGCGGAAGTTAGACATGAGCATCACTTCAAACATTACTATGTACAAGTTGAACTGAGTGAATTGTTCCAGCTTTTCAATCTGCTTGAGCTCGACAAATCTATCATCGGTTGCTACATTCGTAAGTGATTTATTAATTTCTACCCCATCTCGTTCATATTGCCGCACTATATATATGTCCTAACTATATTGTTGTGTCCTCTATTATACATGCGTAATGAAGAAAAAGGAATGCGAGTAAGGAACATCCATGATGTTGGGTTCATTGACCCACACATCGTTAATGATGTTGTGTTGGAGCATTACCCGACGACGTGGAGGCAGACTGTGGCAGTTTCTTACAAAGCAGAACTCAAAAGTGATATTCTATTTCCTTACCATTTTGGGTGAGTGTTTACATCTTGAGCACATTCTCTTTTGTTTACTCCATGCATGGTATGTGGCGGCTAATCGATGAGTTATGCATGACGTCTTGTGCATGTATCGTGTCCGCAGTTCCTTTGGATTCTGCTAGTAATTAAAGTGAACACCTCGTAATGTCTCGTCCACGACTCTCTGGATAAGGATCCAAAGCTTTGGGCCGACATCGAAAAAATGCTGCGAAGTAATTATTTTCATTCATTTGCGCTCTATATCGATCGGCCTATTTCGTTCATTTCCTAATATCAAGTAACTAATAACTCTCTTGTCCATTTAATTTTCTTTGCCTCGTAGGGTTTGGAGACGGTTCGTAGATACAAAGGTCGGTGAATTCAAAAAGACCTAGAATTCAAAAGGGTAAAGACTAAGATCGGGATATTCAGCCACCGTTGACCAATCTATGTGCATACTTTATGCAGGAGATGATCCGAGATACACCTCGAGCGGGTTGATCCGAGTGATACCAATGCTCGGAGGAATAACCTCCGGTGGGCGCTTAGTCCGAAGCTCGCTTCCGACCACTTCAAGAGGAACTAGCTGGATGGTTCTGCAGGAAGTCCTCCATCCTAAAGGAGAACACTATCACGAGGACGAAGAACTTTATATGGATTAAATCAATCATGATGGTGTAAAGCTCCGAGCAAGCGTGAGGTCTCAATTTGGTTGTGGAGATCGCCCGAGCATTTTGATGAGTACCGTGACCGCCCCAAGGGTTGCCAAAGTGTCGAGGTTCGGTGACCGCCCAAGGTGCGCCATTTATGCAGGTTCGGTGACCGCCCTCAAGGGTCCTTAGTGGAATCACGGCATCTTGCATTGTCGAGGGCGGAGGAGATTCTGGTGGCCTAGTGGCTTCTTGGGGAGCATTGTGCCTCCACCTCAAGCGGAGATTAGCATCCGCAAGGGTGTGAACTTGGATACATCATCGTCTCCTCGTGCCTCGGTTATCTCTTACCGAGCCCTTTACTATGCACTTTACTTTGTGATAGCCATATTGTTCTTTGTCATATATCTTGCTATCACATTGTTGCTATCTTGCTTAGCATAAGTTGTTGGTGCACATAGGTGAGCCAGTTGTTGTAGGTTTTGTGCGACAAATTAACGCTAGGTTTATTCCGCATTGTTCGAGCCTCTACCGTAATTATTTTAAAAGCCTATTCACCCCCCTCTAGGCGACATCCGATCTTTCAATTGGTATCGAGCCTCGTCTCTCTTTGTTGGGCTTAACGCCTAGAGTAAAGATGTCGACTAGAGGATTAGGATTCTCTAACACTCTTAGTTTCGATGGCACAAATTTTGATGTTTGGGTAATTCGCATGCTTAATCTCTTTAGGGTCATGGACCCGAATTTAGAGCAATTGTAGATATGGGTTTTCTCCTCCAAAGGATCCCCAAAGATTATCTTTAGAGGATGAGAAAACTCTTATCTCAATGCTCAAGCTTCTAATGTGCTTTTCGATGCTTTGAGCAATGTAGTTATATTTGAACTCATGCCGTTGGGATGCTCATGAGTTATGGACAAAGCTTCAAGATAAATATGGTGTGTCCAAGATTTGTGGGGATGGTTGTTCTCCCTCCACCTCCGGTCATATAGTCTTCTCAACTTCTTCTACTTCACCTACATGTGCTTTGCCACAAGGTAATGATATGGTGAGTAGTGTTGGTCATTGCAATGATGATAGTATGCTTATTGTGGATGATCCTTCATCACTATATTATTGCAATGCTCCTCTTTGGGCTTTAACACTTGAGCACTCCAAATGTTTCACATGCTTGTGTTGATAGTCCTTGCATATCATCTAGAAATTGCTTGACTAAATATCATGATGATATGCTTGCTTGTATCTTGTTGCCATGATAAAATGCATCTATTTCCTCGAATTGTTGTGCTAACAATGTAGAGAAACGAACACTCCATGGAACAAGATGTGGTGCTTAATGGTGCCTCAAGGATCCTACATCATCATCTATTGCGTTTTGCCTTATGGCTAGGCGTCAAAGGTATCTCCTACTTTGTACCCCAATATGTCTCTTGATGATGATGTTGATGCTAACGATGATGAGGATAATGATGAAGAGAATGATAATGTTGCCTCCTTAAAAATTAAGGAAGCGGTTTTAAAGCTCTTCATAAAAATAAAATTGCTCGTTCAACTTCATGGAAATCATGTCCATTGCTATTGAGAGCAAGAAATATATTGATGAGTTGGAATCTCGTCTTGAGGAGCATGAGGTCACCATTGATAAAATGGAAGGTCATGGGGTGATTACGCTAATGAGATTGTGGACCTCTCTCAAGCTCTTGAACTTGAACAAACCACCAAGGAATCTCTTGAGGAGACTTTTGCTCTAGAATTGTCTAGAGTGAAGGAATCTATTGATAGAGCCCTTGAGGTGGCCAATGTTTTAAAACTAAAATGCTAAGCTTGAAGTTGCTCATGCTAGACTCCTTGAGGATTTTGAGCACCTCGAAAATGGCTCAAGGGTCATCAAGGTGAGCTCATCAAACTCACGAGTCTCATGCCCAACTTGGCTTCTTTTCTTAAAGAGCTTGCCAAGTTGCCTTCTCCTCTTGTTGTTAATGATGATGCTTGTGCTACTAATTCTATTACTTGTGAAGCATCCATTTGAAGGAGAATGTTGAGCTACGTGCTCAACTTGAGGTGCTATCTAGCAATTATGGGAAATTGGAAGGAAATGAAAAGCTCTCAAGCTCTCATGATGGTCTTCTAGTATCCCATAGTGTGCTAAAGATAGCTCATGAGGCCATGATTGCTAAGGTAACATCTAGTGAGCCTCATGTGGATACTAGCACTACTTCTAGTCAAAATAGTATATTGCCATGTGCTAGTCCTTGTAATTCATCTACTCACAATGTTGGTACATCTTGTGATGAATTGCTTTCCTTGCCTTGTTGCTCTAACGATGAAGCTTATACTTCCTCTAGTACTTGTGTTGAGACTAACCATGTAGAGAAATCAAAGAGCTCAAGGCCCAAGTCACTTCTTTAAAAAGGACTTGGAAAAGTGTCATGAAGGAAATCCACACTCAACAATATCTTGAGTGTGCAAAAATCCCCAATGACAAAGGTGGACTTGGATTCAACTCAATAAGAATAAGAAGAAGTCCAAGATGAATAAAAAGAAGGGCCAAGAACAAGTCAAGAATTGGCCAAGATTGTTTGCTTCAAGTGCAAAGTAGAAGGGCATCATGTTAGATCTTGCCCATTGAAGAAGAAGGCCATTAGTGTCAAGCAACAAGGGAGAGGGCACAAGTTCAATCACATGCTCAACCTCAAGTTGAAGAAAGGCCTCTTCCCAAGAAGACTCAAGTTAATGCTTCTCAAGTTGAGATATCAAGTGAGAAGAAAGTGAAGAGTGAGCGTTGCTACCTGCCGTGAGAAAGGTCACTCGCTTCTTCATGCACTAGTGGTAACTTATCCAACCCAATTATTATGATGATATCTATTCTCTTGGGAAGGATAAGGTTGGCAATGTGTGTGCCAAGTTTGTTGGTACTCAAAGTGGTGTCAAGAAAAGAACCATTTGGGTAGCCAAGCCTATTGTGACTAACCTCTTAGGACCCAACTTGGTTGGGGACCAACAATCTCAAACTTGATCAATAGGTGATTGTTAGAGGGCTTTGGAGACTTGGCTACATTATGAAGAATTAAGGGGACTTCATCATTCTTTTTGTCACAAGCCAAGTCAATTGGATTATCAAGTTTCTATCTTATATCCAATGTGCCTCCTTGCGGTAACTTGTACTTCAATTGTTTACTTTGAAAGTTACTTGCCCCACCTTGCATGTGTTTGGTTTTGTTCCTTGCATATGCTTGTATATGTTGTGCTTCCAACTTGCTTATCTTGAGCAATCAAGTATGTGTGTGTTGGTTTGCACATCATGTACATGTGTGTTGTACGTTGAGCCTTTTTGCTTCTTGTTTGTATCCCAGTTGGCTCATGTGAGAGATTAATGGAACATCCCATTTTGGGGAGTGATGTGCTTTGTGCACCTCACAACCCTATAAATGTGTGTACATGAGGAATACCATCTAGTATTGACATTACAAGATTATCTAGTCGCTTGGTGGTATATCTCTCATGAGAAATTCAAATTCTAAATAGTCCATTAATTATCTCTTGTGTGTTCCTCTTATTGCCTCTTGTTTAAGTCCTTATTGGTATCACATTATGGGGGAGTAATAGGCTGAGTGCATATTACAAGCCTAGAAAATGTGTACATTTGAGATATTGTCACCTAGAATTGATATTGTAGATTATCTTGTTCCTAGGTGGCATGTTAGCTCTACAAGTTGCAATTTGCTTGTGGTTGGTGTGAAGATGATGTGGATATCCTTGTTATCTACCACGGAATTATTTCCAAATACTTCTTGTCTTGACAATTGGTAGTCTTATGTGTGGTAGAATTTATTGATCATCTTTACATTGGCTTTTGTTTTACTTGCCTTTTCTCTTGCCAAGGATTGTGTCAACTCCCGTTGTCTTCCATACCACTTGTGGATCTTGTTTATTTCTTGTTCTTGTCTAGTGTTTTCTAGATATAGTGAAAGCGGTGATCCCACCTTGTGCAGTTTGTATTCAAATACAAATCCTATATAATGCACAACTCGTGGGGAGCTATTCTATTTATTTAGAACACTCTTCTTGTGATCCTTATCAAGTGTGTTTTGGTGGAAGGCAAGCCATTTCTTTTGGTACCTTGTGCCATCATGAAACTTTGTTGAGGGCTTGGTTTGTTTGGAACCATCCTCTCTTTGGGAGTTTGACATCTTTAGTTTAGTGTGTATCAATGGATATCTCATTCCTTGATGTATCTTTAATGATATCTTCAAGTGATGATTTCTCCATTTAGTATCCTTTTCACTTGGAATTTCTTTGTCTTTGGTTTGGGTTTTGAAAGTCTTGAGCATGCATGTTTACTTCATGTATTTCATTTATGCTTTCTTTCTTTGACTCAATATATAGGAAAACCACCTAGTCTCAATTTGGATGAGATGTGCATGAAATTCATTATCATATCTATATGCATATATTTATGTGGAGTTTGTCCTATGTATTGGTGTTTCTAACTATTTGGTCCCGCGAGTTTGGGTACCGTTTAGTTTGTGTTGTTCTTCTAGGAACTTTTGGAGATGCATTGGATGCTCGGCTCACTCTCAAGGAAGGTGTTGTCACCATGTGCATATTGGTCAAGCTAGGATGAACAATGAACTACTATCTACCTTCAATTGGTATCTACTACTTCCTTCCAATGATATCTCGGTAACAAGTATCTCTTCATGCTTTCCCGTCTTGCATTCAACCTTGTGTAGGTTGTATCTTGGCTTGATATTCATTTCATATCTTGTGATACTTGTTTCCTTTCTCAAAGCATCCCAACAATGATCTCTTGCTGCTAGTTGTGATGTCTTTGATGTTAGTGCGGTAGGAATTCATTTATATACAATAAGACCATATCTAGCCATGTGCTATGCTTCCAGGCAAATATCTTATTGATATATGTATGACTTCCTTTTGGATATCTTGTTCCTTCGTGCTGTAACTATTTCGGGTGTACATATACACTTGAGAGAATCTACATCTCTAGTTGATATCCTTTCTTTCACGTCCACCTTGTCTTTCTTATGTTATTTCTTTGGTGTCCGTGAAAGCTTTTGCCTTAGTCGTGTCCTCTATTGTAGCATCTTGATGCACTCTTGTGTGGTGAAGATTATTTTCCTCATGCTTGTCTTTATGTGGCTTTTATTGGTATCCCTCGTCTTGATGAGGCTTTCATCTTCTATCTTCACAACAGGTTGTCACAAGCATTGGTTCTCTTTTGCTTTTAGTAAGCTTGTGAACCCATTTGCTTGTTGTGTGTGGGAATGATAGGCCTTGCACCATGTGCCTCATTCTTTCAAGACTATGTTGATGCTTAATGCTCATCCTAATTTTAGTCCTCTCAAGTGCTTCGCCATGACTCACACACATCATTTTGGTTGAGCCTATTCTTATGTTGCCTCTTTTACATGTTGCTCAACCATGTGCTTGTTGCAAGCGCTAGGCTGTGTTTCCTATATGCTCACTTGCCTTTGGATGTGAGTTTCTATTGATTTGGGGAGTTATGATCCTATTTTGTGTACTTTGTATTCAAAAATTCTTATGTGTGCACAAATCATGGGGAGCTTCTCTAGTTTCTTTAGAACACTCTTTTGCATTTATCATAATATCTTTATTCCTGTGTAGGATCATTGGTCTAGTTGGTTCATTTGATATCCGTTGATTGCTTGCTTCATTGGTATCTTCGGATTGCTTGTGTCTCTCTTTGTTATGTCTTTGTATCATATCTTTTTTTGCAATCTTTGGGCCTCAATATAGTTTGTCTTCCTCCAAGTATTTACCATTGGATATGTGTATGGCATTCCACTCTCTTTTGAGAGATCGCAATTTATGGAGGAACACTCTTTATTTTGGCCTTCGACTTTTCACCCATTTTGTCGATGTCAATGGGGAGGAGTTTCGAAGAGTTTTGTGGAGAAGTTTAGACTCTTGCTTTGGTTTTGTTCCTTAGTATTTGCATCTCATTCTCGTGCATCATTGGTTGTTGCATTGCATGGTGATGCATAATTCATATAAACTCTCTTGAAAGTGATTGTCATCAATTACCAAAATGGGGAGATTGAAAGAACATGCGGTGCCCCATGTTTGGTTTTGTAATTGACAATCTCTATGGACTAATGGTTGCCTTGAGTTATATTTGAAGGGTTTGTCCATAGGCTTTTCTTGGAGTCCATTTGTTGGTTTCAAGGAGAGTTTATGATGACCGGTGCTATTAAGGAATTATCCAAAGATTGGTCATGTCAGTGTTGAGCTTATTGCAAGCATGTCTTGAAGAAAAGATTGTGTGATCATTCATGTCTACCTTCAAGACATCATTCGAATGAAGAGAGTTGGAAGATTCAACACACAAAGCGCACAAGATGTATCGAGGATCAAGTGATCCCATGGTATGAGTAAGCATTGTCCATTCGCTTTGTGTGCTAACCCATGGTCTTCGTGAGAGTTCTTTGTGGGGTTAGGTTGCGGTGTGCAAGTTCAAGTGATGCATCACGAAGAGATCAAGTGCTTGAAGCTTGCCGTCCATTGTGGTGACAATGGACTTGTGAAGATAATGGAAGAGTGTCTCACCCATAGTGGAGTATGGGGAGCAATCAACTAGTCTTCATCGAGCCAACGCAATCAAGAAAGGTGGTCCATCTTGAGGAGGAGTAGATCGTCATCATCTAGCTCAAGTGGACTTTGTGCAAAAAAGGTTTGCCCTTGATAGGTTTTCTATTTCTCTCATGGTAGTTGTGGGAGACGGGTTATAGGATCGATTGCCGCACTATCAAGGGGCTCTCGATGAGTTGCTTGATCGTATCATTCGTAGAGAGCTCAAATCATTGCATCCTTGCATCATCTTTATTGGTTCTTGTTTGGTTCTTCTCCTTGTGAGATTTGGAGCTTTTGGTCATTTTCATGACAAGCTCGAGTTCATCAGCGAAGTCACATGCGTGTTCTATGATGTTTTCGATGTTGGAGGCTCTGCCGGTTCTTCTCGGTTGGAGGTTTCACTCCTTTGTTTTCTATGATGTTTTGATGCTACTCGTCTTCCTCTATCCAACAAGCTTGAGTTTGCTCAATTGAGCTCATTTGCGAAGTTATGGCAGTTCGGTTTTAGTGTTTCCCTCTGTTGTCTTCTCTGCAAAATGAAGGACTCCTAGTGGCTTGATTTGGAGCATGCGGTAATCTTGCTCTCGGGCGGTATACATGAGCCCTTCTTGAAATACCGCTCTGTGGGGCGGTAGTACCGTAACCTCCGACAGCCGTTGCCGGCGGTAGTAAGGCGGATGTAATTTTACATCCAGCCTGCTGTGATAATACCGCGCCATGCCGCCGTATACCGTGGGCTCTGGCCAGGCTTAGCAGCATGGCGGATGTAGGCGGATGTAATTTTTACATCAGCGCCTGTTGATAATACTCTTCGTGTGCGGTAATCGTCTGGGAGTTTTACGTGGAGTCCTCCTCGGGAGTAGGTGCGGAAGTAATTTTTCGACCATGCCTTCTCTGCGCCTAAGTGTTACGCCTGCCTTACGGTAGTACCGTGAAGCGTCTTGATAATACCGCTCGGCGGTTCTATCACTCGTTGCCTGTCTGCGAGCCTTCATCGGCGGAGCTGCACATGCGGTAGTACCGCACCTGCGTGATAGTACATGACAACCCGGTAGTACCGCAGCTCCTATGATGATACCGGCGTCGTCGCGAGCTGAGTGAGGGATAACGGTTGGATTTTCTCCTCCTATAAAGGGGTCTTCTTCCCATTGGGACTTTATCCGTTGAGCTCGTTCTTGCCCCCATTGTTGACCTTCTCCGAGCTTGCTAACTCTCAATCCCTCCATGGATTCTTGCTAGTTTTGAGGAAAGAGAGGAGATCTAGATCACGTTTCCATCACTTTCTCCTCTTAGTGAGGGAACCCTTGGATCTAGATCTTGGAGTTCTTCGTGTTCTTCTTTCGTTCTTCCTCTCATTTTCCTCCCTAGCATTAGTTGCTTTGGTGGGATTTGGGAGAGAGGACTTGGGCACTCCGTGTGCCCTTGCCGTTGCATTTGGTGCATAGGTTTGAGTTCTCCACACGATCGTGGAAGTTACAAGTTGAGAAGCTTATTACTCTTGGGTGCTTGGTGCCCTTGAGCTTGTTCATCTTGGGTGCTTGGCGCCCTAGTCGGTTGGTGGTGTTGAGACTCAATCATGGTGGTGTAAAGCTCGAGAACAAGCGAAGTCTCAATTTGGTTGTGGAGATCGCCGAGAGCATTTTGAATACTGCAGTGACCGCCCCAAGGGTTGCCAAAGTGTCTGGTTGACCGCCCCGGGTCGCCATTTATGCGGGTTCGGTGACCGCCTCAAGGGTCCTTAGTGGAATCACGGCATCTTGCATTGTGCGGCGTGAGGAGATTACTGTGGCCCTAGTGGCTTCTGAGGAGCATTGTGCCTACACCGCTCCAAGCGGAGATTAGCATCCGCAAGGGTGAACCGGGATACATCATCGTCTCCTCGTGCCTCGGTTATCTCTTACGAGCCCTTTACTTATACTTTACTTTGTGATAGCCATATTGTTCTTTGTCATATATCTTGCTATCACATTGTTGCTTATCTTGCTTAGCATAAGTTGTTGGTGCACATAGGTGAGCCTAGTTGTTGTAGGTTTTGTGCTTGACAAATTAACGCTAGGTTTATTCCGCATTTGTTCGAGCCTCTACCGTAATTATTTTAAAAGCCTATTCACCCCCCCTCTAGGCGTCCACGATCTTTCACTGCGGTGACGTACCACCTCTGCGGTGTCCGGATGCCTCACCATAAATCCTTGGCCTGCGAGCCACCAAACAAGGATCGGGTCAATAACGGGCTGCCTCACCAACCTCGTCCCGGAAGGTAGCACCTCCCAATACCAACCCGGCGGAGCCAGGTGTGAACATGGCCCTGATCAAGCAGGCCTCCACCGCGAGTCGGACGGACGAGGATCGGGATAGGCATCGCCGACATCGACGAGAACTACTTCTATATATAGTTAAATAAAAGTAGTTTTATTAATTAAATCAACTATCTAGTTCAACTACTAAGCACTTACTATAAATAAATAAGTAGTACTTACTAAAACAAACTACTTCATTATATAGTAAAATAAATTAGTTTATTAAATCAACTAGCTAGTTCAACTATATATAAACTACTTCTTATTTTTTCCTTTTTGAAATACTATGAACAAAAAATCATTAAAATTCTATGAACAAAATTAATTACACAATCTAAATATCACCCAAAAAATCTATTAACAATAATATCACCAAACATGCATATTCGATAATAATATCACCAAAAAATCTATTAACAGAAAAAAATTCTAACATAATATGAAGAAATTAATTACTACACATATCTAATCTAACAAAAAATCTAATTAATCTAACAGAAATATCTAAGATAGTATGAACAAATTAATTACTACACATGTAATCTAACAAAAAATCTAATCTAACAAAAAATCTAATTAAATCAACTATCTAGTTCAACTATACTAAGCACTTACTATAAATATATAAGTAGTACTTACTAAAACAAACTACTTTATTCTAAATAAAATACTTATCGAAGAAATGTAAAAATGAATGTATCTAAAACTAAAATACGTCTAGATACAACCATTCCTACAAGTATTTCGAGATATATAATAAAATAAATTAGTTTATTAAATAAACTAGCTAGTTCAACTATATAGAAACTACTTCTTATTTTTTCCTTTTTCTAAATACTATGAACAAAAAATCATTAAAATTCTATGAACAAAATTAATTACACAATTTAAATATCACCAAAAAATCTATTAACAATAATATCACCAAACATGCATATTCAATAATAATATCACCAAAAAATCTATTAACAGAAAAAAATCTAACATAATATGAAAAATTAATTACTATACATATCTAATCTAACATAAAAATCTAATTAATCTAACAAAAATCTAACATAATATGAACAAATTAATTACTACACATGTAATCTAACAAAAAATCTAATCTAACAAAAAATCTATGAACTACATATCTAAATTACTACACATCTAACCTAACAAAAAAATCTATGAACTACAAAAGAATCTAAAAAATCTAACAAAAATAAAAAAGCTCACGTCGGCGTGTGGCATGGGGAGCCTGACAGGCTCGAGGCGCGGGAGATAAGCGATGAGGGCAATGAGGCTCGAGGCGAAGCAGGGGCGGAGCTTAGAGCGGCGGCAGTGGCAGCAACGTCGAGTAGCCAGCCTTGGCAGCGAGCAGCGATAATGAAGCGGCAGGGGCCTTGAGCAGCGATAAGCAGCGGCAACGGCGGGCTCAGCGGCAGCAGGGCCGGCGGGCTCGAGGCGAGCTCGGCGAGCAACGAGGAAGCGAGCTCGGGCGAGGCGAAAGAGATGGGATTTGGCAGCACTAAGTCCGATATATATAGCAAACATTGGTCGGTTGGTGGCTCAACGAGACTAATACCTTATCCGGTTGGTGCCTGACGGACCCTGTTCTCTTTTCCAGCAAAAGGAAGCGAACCTTTGGTCGGTTGGAGCACCAACCAAGACAAAGAGGAATCCCGGTTGAGCGACCAACCGGGACAAAGCGGCGATGGTACGGTTGGTGCCATGAACCGTATCAATGGACCGTGTAACTACTTTTTTATTTTCGCAGCCATTTTTGTTGATTCTTCTGCGGCTGTTTTTAGTCCCACCTCGCCAAGCGAGAGGCAATGTATTTATAAGCCACAGTGCGAATCTGATGTGAAGAGGCTCAATGCTCCACGTTGGTTAGCTTCAAGCCTTGCGAATCGGTAGGCCTGCAGAGCTATATGCGGTCACGTTGACACTATTCAAAAGGCTTGAAGCAAATTGAAACATTACGCCTTTTTATTTTAATGACTTATTACAACTCGAAATAAAAGAAAAAATAAATGTAGCAGAAAGAAAAAAACTATATAAAACCACTCGAGAAATAAATGGAAGAAAAAATAATTTTGATTAACTTTACTAAAAAATAGCATAGATCAGATCATTACGACCGTTCTGTAGCGATGGTGGTCATCTCTTTCGTCGGAGGTGGTGGCCGAGGTGGGTGTTCGGATCTCGGATCCGAATCATGGCACCAATTGCGAGTCGGGAAGAGCGTATTCCGGTGAAAACCAAGGCTGACGGCAGGCGATGGCGGCGTTCCATGTCGTTACCATGATGAAGGCATCGTCGTGTGACTCCGTTGACCCACTTGTATTGCTCAGAAACCCTAGGATCTGTGTTCAGGCCGGACGATGCGGACATTCGGTGTTGTTTCTCTTGGGAGCATTGTTTTGTGGAGCGTATTTGGAAGTCGAAGGAAGGAGGTGGAAGCCGTCTTGCCGAACCCGGTGGGTATCAAGTCATGCACGGCCGGCGGGTGCTATGCTTGGTCATGCACAGTCGGAGGTCTACGCATGACGGATCCACCAAGGGCTTCAAGTTGTGTCGGTGGTGGTACAGCAGCATGGCGCGGTGTGTCGATGGCGACGTGGCGTGTTCAACTGTTCTTGCGGGACTAAAGATGAGCATTCGTCGGTTGGTCCAAACAACCGGGACAAAGAAGGCATTGGTACGGTTGGTGCTATGAACGGTACCAATGGACCCGTGTAACTACTTTTTATTTTACTGCTATTTTTCTTTGATTCTTCTGCAGCTGTTTTTTAGTCCCACCTCGCCAAGTGAGAGGCACTTTCGCAGCTGTTTATAAGCTGAGTGCGAGAGGCAGTGAGACTCAATGCTCTGCCGCGTTAGTTAGCTAGCCTTGAGAATACGGTGAGCACTTGCGAGCTATGTGCGGTGCGATTGACACTATTCGAAGGCTTAAAAAATAACAAACATTAGCCTCTTTTTATTTTAATGACTTATTACAACTCGAAATAAAAAGAAAAAAAATAAATGTAGCGAGAAAAGAACAAAATATATATAAACCACTCAGAAATAAATAGAAGAAAAAATAATTTTGATTAACTTTACTAAAAAATAGGATAGATGCTTATTTTAATGACTTATTACAACTCGAAATAAAAACAAAAGAATAAATATAACAGAAAAGAAAAAATATAGAAAACAACTCATAAATGAATAGAAGCAAAAAATAGTTGTGATTAATTGTACTAAAAAAGGAGCATATATGCTTATTTTTAATGGCTTATACAACTCAAAAATAAAAAGAAAAAAATAAATATAGCAGAAAAAGAAAAAATATAAAAACTACTCGAAATGAATAGAAGCAAAAAATAGTTGTGATTAACTGTACTAAAAAAGGAGCATATATGCTTATTTTTAATGGCTTATTACAACTCGAAATAAAAAGAAAAAAATAAATATATCGGAAAAAGAAAAACTATATAAAAACTACTCGAAATGAGGAGATAAACATAGAGGAAATTCAACTTAAATTCATAAGATTTCAAGAGAAATCCATATGAATTTATGCTAAATTCCTATATAAGGGCATCTATTTTCATTTTCGGAGGAGCTCAATAAGGTAGAGAGAGAGGCTTATAAGCAGTGCGATTCCCCTTGATTGGCGAGTGGGACTAAACTACAGTATGAGGACCAACCCTTTAGTCCCGATCGATGGTTGAACCAGGGCTAATAGGCAGCCCATTGGTCCGGTTCAGCCCCGGCAGGGACCAATGGTGTTGGGGAGCGAGGCCCATGGTCCCGGTTCGTCCACCCAGCAGGACAACAGGTCCAGACGAAGCCGGGACCAATGTCCCATGTGGCCCGGCAAGCCCAGGGCTCCACAGTAGGTCGTCCCCCCATTGGTCTGGTTACAGATTGAACCGGACTAATAGGTACTGACGGCTTTGACCATTGGCCTTTCTACTAGTGGTATACCTTTTGAGATATGGTTCTTGCAAACACTTGCTTTACAATGTGCAAACATTTACATGGTGCAACTCTACATAGTTGTACAAACATTTACATGGTGCAACTCTAGCTTTGATTTATCAATATATCTCCTACATATATTGTTTGCTTCAAATTATTCAAAAATATATATTGTTTGCTTATATCTTTTTCTTGCATATTACACCACATGTAATAGTTACGTAGTTAGAAGGGTTTCCATAACACTTTCTTCAGATTATTCATTATGTTTGATGACCTAAAACAATTATTATCAAAAAAATTAAATTGCGCCATAAAACTTATTTATATTACTGAATTCACTTTGAGAACCCAATGCTTATACTTAACACAACCAATGATATCTAAAGCAAACTCAATATAGTATGTATTATGCTGAGTTAAATCCATTTCATGATTTTTGAGTTCCAGTTTTTTATTTCTTTTTGATTCACAAGAAAAATGTTGGATGATGTGAATCTATGATGATGCAAGTTCATGCATGGCGAAAGAATATTACTCACTCCACGGGATATATTTATGGTGTATTTTGACTATTCACGTCCAATCTTTGACGATAACATATTTATGGGATTTAATTGTTGCTCAATTTGATAATAAAAAAAGATTAGTTATTTGCCAAGATTGAATTTCACTATCTAATTAAGTATGACTTGTATATCTCGCTAGAGGATTGTTATCCTATTGGTGCATTGTGGAGAAAAGAAGTTAGGGAGAAAATTTGAAGGATACTATATGCATTTATGTTCCCTCAACAAAATAAAAATCTTAGCTCACTTTTACATAAATATATCTGAACATTGTTTTTTATCCGGACACATACAGTTATATTTTTGATCACTCCGTTGGATCATGTTTATATTATAGCGAGAACTTTTATACACTAAATATATATATATATATATATATAAAACATGCTATATATTAAAATATTTTTGTTAAACAATGTAATATTAGGATGAAAGCGCATTTCTGCTTTGCCCTCGTCGCTAGTTTAGTTTCTTCTTCTTTTTGCCTAAAGGACAAGATCTACACTAGTAGAAAGAGGCGATGGTCGAGGCCGGTCCAGCCCATTAGTCGGTTCAATCTAGAACCGGGACCAATAGAACATCGGACGATTAAATGAGCCCGGTAGCCAGACCCGTGGGCCATTGGTCGGTTAAATCTGGACCTTTTGGTCGGTTGGTGGGATGAACCGGGACAATGATCCCCGCTCCTAGCCTGACATTCGTCCCGGTTAAGTAGCGCGAACGGGACAAGCGCATATAGTCCCGGTTAGATGCGACCAATGGGACCAATGGTGTGCCTATATATACCGCCAAGAAGCGAGCTGCTGCTGTTTTTCTGGCAGGGGAGAGGGCTGGTGGTGCTCTAGCTCACCTCATATGCACACAGGTGTTCGATGGAATGCCAGGCCACACTACTTAGGTTTCTCTCTCCAAGCTCAGCCAAGCTCCATTTTCCTCCATATTTGTCTAGGTTTAGCGGTCCGTCACGCCATCCCGTCTTGGCGTCGTGATCACCGCACCGATCTCATCAGTGCGCACCACCGTGGTGAGCCTCTTGTTCTTATCTTCTTCCGAAGGAAAAATATTCTTATTTGTATGTTTAGATAGATATATACTGTACTATCAAGGGGGCTCTCGATGAGTTGCTTGATCGTATCGTTAAGTAGAGAGCTCAAATCATTGCATCCTTGCATCATCTTTATTGGTTCTTGTTTGGTTCTTCTCCTTGTGAGATTTGGAGCTTTTGGTCATTTTCATGACAAGCTCGAGTTCATCAAAAACGAGTCTACATCGTCTTCTATGATGTTTTCGATGTTGGAGGCTCTGCGGTTCTTCTCGGTTGGAGGTTTCACTCC
Source organism: Aegilops speltoides (assembly GCA_021437245.1). Classification (NCBI taxonomy): domain Eukaryota; kingdom Viridiplantae; phylum Streptophyta; class Magnoliopsida; order Poales; family Poaceae; genus Aegilops; species Aegilops speltoides. Next base: position 43,473 of record JAHHZJ010000631.1, on the reverse strand, counting down.
TTTGTTTTCTATGATGTTTTGATGCTACTCGTCTTCCTCTATCCAACAAGCTTGAGTTTGCTCAATTCGGAGCTCATTTGCGAAGTTATGGCGATTCTGGTTTTAGTGTTTCCTCTGTTGTCTTCTCTGCAAAATGAAGGACTCCTAGTGTTGCTGATTTGGAGCATGCGGTAGTCTTGCTCTCCGGGCGGTAGTACCGCAGCCCTTCTTGATAATACCGCTCTGTGGGAGCAGATAGTACCGTGGCCTCCGACCAGCGCAGTTGCCCGAGCGGTAGTAAGGGCGGATGTAATTTTACATCCGCGCCTGCTGCGATAATACCAGCGCCCGCGAGCGCCGTAGTACCGTGGGCTCGCCAGCTTAGCAGCATGGCGGATGTAGGGCGGATGTAATTTTTACATCCGCGCCTGCTATGTAATCTTGCTCTTCGTGTGCGGTAGTACCGCGTCGGGAGTTTTATGAGGTCCTCCTCGGCGGAAGTAGGTACGAAGTAATTTTTACGACCGTGCCTTCTCTGCGCTAAGTGTTACTGCCTTACGGTAGTACCGTAAGTAGCGCTGATAGTACCGCTCGGCGGTTCTATCACTCGTTGCCTGTGCAACAGCCTTCATCGGCGAGCTGCACATGCGGTAGTACCGCACCTGCAGCGATAGTACCGCTGACCAATCATGGTAGTACCGCAGCTCCTCATGATAGTACCGCGTCGTGCGGGCTGAGTGAGGGGATAACGGTTGGATTTTCTCCCCTCCTATAAAAGGGGGTCTTCATCCCCATTGAGACTTTATCCGTTGAGCTCGTTCTTGCCCCCATTGTTGACCTTCTCCGAGCTTGCTAACTCTCAATCCCTCCATGGATTCTTGCTAGTTTTGAGGGAAAAGAGAGAGAGATCTAGATCCACGTTTCCACCAATCACTTTCTCCTCTTAGTGAGGGGAACCCCTTGGATCTAGATCTTGGAGTTCTTCGTGTTCTTCTTCGTTCTTCCTCTCATTTTCCTCCCTAGCATTAGTTGCTTTGGTGGGATTTGGGAGAGAAGGACTTGGGCACTCCGTGTGCCCTTGCCGCTGCATTTGGTGCATAGGTTTGAGTTCTCCACACGATCGTGGAAGTTACAAGTTGAGAAGCTTATTACTCTTGGGTGCTTGGTGCCCTTGAGCTTGTTCATCTTGGGTGCTTGGGCGCCCTAGTCGGTTAGTGGTGTTCGAGCTCAATCATGATGGTGTAAAGCTCCGAGCAAGCGTCGGGTCTCAATTTGGTTGTGGAGATCGCCCGAGCATTTTGATGAGTACAGTGACCGCCCCAAGGGTTGCCAAAGTGTCTGGGTTCGGTGACCGCCCCAAGGGTCGCCATTTATGCGGGTTCGGTGACCGCCCTCAAGGGTCCCTTAGTGGAATCACGGCATCTTGCATTGTCGAGGCGTGAGGAGATTCTGATGGCCCTAGTGGCTTCTTGGGGAGCATTGTGCCTCCACACCGCTCCAAGCGGAGATTAGCATCCGCAAGGGTGTGAACTTGGGATACATCATCGTCTCCTCGTGCCTCGGTTATCTCTTACCCGAGCCCTTTACTTATGCACTTTACTTTGTGATAGCCATATTGTTCTTTGTCATATATCTTGCTATCACATTGTTGCTTATCTTGCTTAGCATAAGTTGTTGGTGCACATAGGTGAGCCCAGTTGTTGTAGGTTTTGTGCTTGACAAATTAACCGCTAGGTTTATTCCGCATTTGTTCGAGCCTCTACCGTAATTATTTTAAAACGCCTATTCACCCCCCCCCTCTAGGCGACATCCACGATCTTTCAATTGGTATCAGAGCCTCGTCTCTCTTTGTTGGGCTTAACCGCCTAGAGAGTAAAGATGTCGACTAGAGGATTAGGATTCTCTAACACTCTTAGTTTCGATGGCACAAATTTTGATGTTTGGGTAATTCGCATGCTTAATCTCTTTAGGGTCATGGACCCGAATTTAGAGCGAATTGTAGATATGGGTTTTTCTCCTCCAAAGGATCCCCAAAGATTATCTTTAGAGGATGAGAAAAACTCTTATCTCAATGCTCAAGCTTCTAATGTGCTTTTCGATGCTTTGAGCAATGTAGTTATATTTGAACTCATGCCGTTCCGGGATGCTCATGAGTTATGGACAAAGCTTCAAGATAAATATGGTGTGTCCAAGATTTGTGGGGATGGTTGTTCTCCCTCCACCTCCGGTCATATAGTCTTCTCAACTTCTTCTACTTCACCTACATGTGCTTTGCCACAAGGTAATGATATGGTGAGTAGTGTTGGTCATTGCAATGATGATAGTATGCTTATTGTGGATGATCCTTCATCACTATATTATTGCAATGCTCCTCTTTGGGCTTTAACACTTGAGCACTCCAAATGTTTCACATGCTTGTGTTGATAGTCCTTGCATATCATCTAGAAATTGCTTGACTAAATATCATGATGATATGCTTGCTATGTCTTGTTGCCATGATAAAATGCATCTATTTCCTCGAATTGTTGTGCTAACAATGTAGAGGAAACCGAACACTCCATGGAACAAGATGTGGTGCTTAATGGTGCCTCAAGGATCCTACATCATCATCTATTGCGTTTTGCCTTATGGCTAAGGCGTCAAAGGTATCTCCTACTTTGTACCCCAATATGTCTCTTGATGATGATGTTGATGCTAACGATGATGAGGATAATGATGAAGAGAATGATAATGTTGCCTCCTTAAAAATTAAGGGGGAAACGGTTTTTAAAGCTCTTCATAAAAATAAAATTGCTCGTTCCAACTTCATGGAAATCATGTCCATTGCTATTGAGAGCAAGAAATATATTGATGAGTTGGAATCTCGTCTTGAGGAGCATGAGGTCACCATTGATAAAATGGAAGGTCATGGGCGTGATTACGCTAATGAGATTGTGGACCTCTCTCAAGCTCTTGAACTTGAACAAACCACCAAGGAATCTCTTGAGGAGACTTTTGCTCTAGAATTGTCTAGAGTGAAGGAATCTATTGATAGAGCCCTTGAGGTGGCCAATGTTTTAAAACTAAAATGCTAAGCTTGAAGTTGCTCATGCTAGACTCCTTGAGGATTTTGAGCACCTCGAAAATGGCTCAAGGGTCATCAAGGGTGAGCTCATCAAACTCACCGAGTCTCATGCCCAACTTGAAGCTTCTTTTCTTAAAGAGCTTGCCAAGTTGCCTTCTCCTCTTGTTGTTAATGATGATGCTTGTGCTACTAATTCTATTACTTGTGAAGCATCCATTTGAAGGAGAATGTTGAGCTACGTGCTCAACTTGAGGTGCTATCTAGCAATTATGGGAAATTGGAAGGAAGTCATGAAAAGCTCTCAAGCTCTCATGATGGTCTTCTAGTATCCCATAGTGTGCTAAAGATAGCTCATGAGGCCATGATTGCTAAGGTAACATCTAGTGAGCCTCATGTGGATACTAGCACTACTTCTAGTCAAAATAGTATATTGCCATGTGCTAGTCCTTGTAATTCATCTACTCACAATGTTGGTACATCTTGTGATGAATTGCTTTCCTTGCCTTGTTGCTCTAACGATGAAGCTTATACTTCCTCTAGTACTTGTGTTGAGACTAACCATGTAGAGGAAATCAAAGAGCTCAAGGCCCAAGTCACTTCTTTAAAAAAGGACTTGGAAAAGTGTCATGAAGGGAAATCCACACTCAACAATATCTTGAGTGTGCAAAAATCCCCCAATGACAAAGGTGGACTTGGATTCAACTCCAATAAGAATAAGAAGAAGTCCAAGATGAATAAAAAGAAGGGCCAAGAACAAGTCAAGAATTCGGCCAAGATTGTTTGCTTCAAGTGCAAAGTAGAAGGGCATCATGTTAGATCTTGCCCATTGAAGAAGAAGGCCATTAGTGTCAAGCAACAAGGGAAGAGGGCACAAGTTCAATCACATGCTCAACCTCAAGTTGAAGAAAGGCCTCTTCCCAAGAAGACTCAAGTTAATGCTTCTCAAGTTGAGATATCAAGTGAGAAGAAAGTGAAGAGTAGACGTTGCTACCTATGCCGTGAGAAAGGTCACCTCGCTTCTTCATGCACTAGTGGTAACTTATCCAACCCAATTATTATTGATGATATCTATTCTCTTGGGAAGGATAAGGTTGGCAATGTGTGTGCCAAGTTTGTTGGTACTCAAAGTGGTGTCAAGAAAAGAACCATTTGGGTAGCCAAGCCTATTGTGACTAACCTCTTAGGACCCAACTTGGTTGGGGACCAACAATCTCAAACTTGATCAATAGGTGATTGTTAGAGGGCTTTGGAGACTTGGCTACATTATGAAGAATTAAGGGGACTTCATCATTCTTTTTGTCACAAGCCAAGTCAATTGGATTATCAAGTTTCTATCTTATATCCAATGTGCCTCCTTGCGGTAACTTGTACTTCAATTGTTTACTTTGAAAGTTACTTGCCCCACCTTGCATGTGTTTGGTTTTGTTCCTTGCATATGCTTGTATATGTTGTGCTTCCAACTTGCTTATCTTGAGCAATCAAGTATGTGTGTGTTGGTTTGCACATCATGTACATGTGTGTTGTACGTTGAGCCTTTTTGCTTCTTGTTTGTATCCCAGTTGGCTCATGTGAGAGATTAATGGAACATCCCATTTTGGGGGAGTGATGTGCTTTGTGCACCTCACAACCCTATAAATGTGTGTACATGAGGAATACCATCTAGTATTGACATTACAAGATTATCTAGTCGCTTGGTGGTATATCTCTCATGAGAAATTCAAATTCTAAATAGTCCATTAATTATCTCTTGTGTGTTCCTCTTATTGCCTCTTGTTTAAGTCCTTATTGGTATCACATTATGGGGGAGTAATAGGCTGAGTGCATATTACAAGCCTAGAAAATGTGTACATTTGAGATATTGTCACCTAGAATTGATATTGTAGATTATCTTGTTCCTAGGTGGCATGTTAGCTCTACAAGTTGCAATTTGCTTGTGGTTGGTGTGAAGATGATGTCGGATATCCTTGTTATCTACCACCGGGAATTATTTCCAAATACTTCTTGTCTTGACAATTGGTAGTCTTATGTGTGGTAGAATTTATTGATCATCTTTACATTGGCTTTTGTTTTACTTGCCTTTTCTCTTGCCAAGGATTGTGTCAACTCCCGTTGTCTTCCATACCACTTGTGGATCTTGTTTATTTCTTGTTCTTGTCTAGTGTTTTCTAGATATAGTGAAAGCGGTGATCCCACCTTGTGCAGTTTGTATTCAAATACAAATCCTATATAATGCACAACTCGTGGGGGAGCTATTCTATTTTATTTAGAACACTCTTCTTGTGATCCTTATCAAGTGTGTTTTGGTGGAAGGCAAGCCATTTCTTTTTGGTACCTTGTGCCATCATGAAACTTTGTTGAGGGCTTGGTTTGTTTGGAACCATCCTCTCTTTGGGAGTTTGACATCTTTAGTTTAGTGTGTATCAATGGATATCTCATTCCTTGATGTATCTTTAATGATATCTTCCAAGTGATGATTTCTCCATTTAGTATCCTTTTCACTTGGAATTTCTTTGTCTTTTGGTTTCGGGTTTTGAAAGTCTTGAGCATGCATGTTTACTTCATGTATTTCATTTGGCATGCTTTCTTTCTTTGACTCAATATATAGGGGAAACTCCACCTAGTCTCAATTTGGATGAGATGTGCATGAAATTCATTATCATATCTATATGCATATATTTATGTGGAGTTTGTCCTATGTATTGGTGTTTCTAACTATTTGGTCCCGACGAGTTTGGGTACCGTTTAGTTTGTGTTGTTCTTCTAGGAACTTTTGGAGATGCATTGGATGCTCGGCTCACTCTCAAGGAAGGTGTTGTCACCATGTGCATATTGGAGTCAAGCTAGGATGAACAATGAACTACTATCTACCTTCAATTGGTATCTACTACTTCCTTCCAATGATATCTCGGTAACAAGTATCTCTTCATGCTTTCCCGTCTTGCATTCAACCTTGTGTAGGTTGTATCTTGGCTTGATATTCATTTCATATCTTGTGATACTTGTTTCCTTTCTCAAAGCATCCCAACAATGATCTCTTGCTGCTAGTTGTGATGTCTTTGATGTTCGTGCGGTAGGAATTCATTTATATACAATAAGACCATATCTAGCCATGTGCTATGCTTCCAGGCAAATATCTTATTGATATATGTATGACTTCCTTTTGGATATCTTGTTCCTTCGTGCTGTAACTATTTCGGGTGTACATATACACTTGAGAGAATCTACATCTCTAGTTGATATCCTTTCTTTCACGTCCACCTTGTCTTTCTTATGTTATTTCTTTGGTGGCTCCGTGAAAGCTTTTGCCTTGAGTGCGTGTCCTCTATTGTAGCATCTTGATGCACTCTTGTGTGGTGAAGATTATTTTCCTCATGCTTGTCTTTATGTGGCTTTTATTGGTATCCCTCGTCTTGATGAGGCTTTCATCTTCTATCTTCACAACGGGTTGTCACAAGCATTGGTTCTCTTTTGCTTTTTAGTAAGCTTGTGAACCCATTTGCTTGTTGTGTGTGGGAATGATAGGCCTTGCACCATGTGCCTCATTCTTTCAAGACTATGTTGATGCTTAATGCTCATCCTAATTTTAGTCCTCTCAAGTGCTTCGCCATGACTCACACACATCATTTTGGTTGAGCCTATTCTTATGTTGCCTCTTTTACATGTTGCTCAACCATGTGCTTGTTGCAAGCGCTAGGCTGTGTTTCCTATATGCTCACTTGCACTGGATGTGAGTTTCTATTGATTTCGGGGGAGTTATGATCCTATTTTGTGTACTTTGTATTCAAAAAATTCTTATGTGTGCACAAATCATGGGGAGCTTCTCTAGTTTCTTTAGAACACTCTTTTGCATTTATCATAATATCTTTATTCCTGTGGCATGTAGGATCATTGGTCTAGTTGGTTCATTTGATATCCGTTGATTGCTTGCTTCAATTGGTATCTTCGGATTGCTTGTGTCTCTCTTTGTTATGTCTTTGTATCATATCTTTTTGTTGCAATCTTTGGGCCTCAATATAGTTTGTCTTCCTCCAAGTATTTACCATTGGATATGTGTATGGCATTCCACTCTCTTTTTGAGAGATACGCAATTTATGGAGGAACACTCTTTATTTTGGCCTTCTCAGCTTTTCACCCATTTTGGCAATCGATGTCAATGGGGGAGGAGTTTCAGAGAGTTTTGTGGAGAAGTTTAGACTCTTGCTTTGGTTTTGTTCCTTAGTATTTGCATCTCATTCTCGTGCATCATTGGTTGTTGCATTGCATGGTGATGCATAATTCCTTGTATAAACTCTCTTGAAAGTGATTGTCATCAATTACCAAAATGGGGGAGATTGAAAGAACATGCGGTGCCCCCATGTTTGGTTTTGGTAATTGATGACAATCTCTATGGACTAATGGTTGCCTTGAGTTATATTTGAAGGGTTTGTCCATAGGCTTTTCTTGGAGTCCATTTGTTGGTTTCAAGGAGAGTTTATGATGACCACGGTGCTATTAAGGAATTATCCAAAGATTGGTCATGTCAGTGTTGAGCTTATTGCAAGCATGTCTTGAAGAAAAGATTGTGTGATCATTCATGTCTACCTTCAAGACATCATTGAATGAAGAGAGTTGGAAAGATTCAACACACAAAGCGCACAAGATGTATCGAGGATCAAGTGATCCCATGGTATGGTAAGCATTGTCCATTACGCTTTGTGTGCTAACCCATGGTCTTCGTGAGAGTTCTTTGTGGGGTTAGGTTGCGGTGTGCAAGTTCAAGTGATGCATCACGAAGAGATCAAGTGCTTGAAGCTTGCCGTCCATTGTGGTGACAATGGACTTGTGAAGATGAGCGAAGAGTGTCTCACCCATAGTGGAGTATGGGGGAGCAATCAACTAGTCTTCATCGAGCCAACGCAATCAAGAAAGGTGGTCCATCTTGAGGAGGAGTAGATCGTCATCATCTAGCTCAAGTGGACTTTGTGCAAGGCAAAGGTTTGCCCTTGATAGGTTTTCTATTTTACCGGTCTCATGGTAGTTGTGGGAGACCGGGTTATAGGATCGATTGCCGTACTATCAAGGGGGCTCTCGATGAGTTGCTTGATCGTATCATTCGTGAGAGCTCAAATCATTGCATCCTTGCATCATCTTTATTGGTTCTTGTTTGGTTCTTCTCCTTGTGAGATTTGGAGCTTTTGGTCATTTTCATGACAAGCTCGAGTTCATCAGCGGAGTCTACATGCGTGTTCTATGATGTTTTCGATGTTGGAGGCTCTGCGGTTCTTCTCGGTTGGAGGTTTCACTCCTTTGTTTTCTATGATGTTTTGATGCTACTCGTCTTCCTCTATCCAACAAGCTTGAGTTTGCTCAATTCGGAGCTCATTTGCGAAGTTATGGCAGTTCGGTTTTAGTGTTTCCTCTGTTGTCTTCTCTGCAAAATGAAGGACTCCTAGTGTTGCTGATTTGGAGCATGCGGTAGTCTTGCTCTCCGGAGCGGTAGTACCGCAGAGCCCTCTTGATAATACCGCTCTGTGGGAGCGGTAGTACCGTAACCTCCGCCAGCGCAATTGCCGAGCGGTAGTAGGGCGGATGTAATTTTACATCCGCGCCTGCTGTGATAATACCGCGCCGCGGCGCGTAGTACCGTGGGCTCGCCAGGCTTAGCAGCATGGCGGATGTAGGGCGGATGTAATTTTTACATCCGCGCCTGCTGTAGTAATCTTGCTCTTCGTGTGCGGTAGTACCGCGTCGGAGTTTTATGAGGTCCTCCTCGGCGGAAGTAGGTGCGAAGTAATTTTTACGACCATGCCTTCTCTGCGCCTAAGTGTTACTGCCTTACGGTAGTACCGTAAGGGCGTCTTGATAATACCGCTCGGCGGTTCTATCACTCGTTGCCTGTCTGCAGCCTTCATCTGGCGAGAGCTGCACATGCGGTAGTACCGCACCCAGCAGTGTAGTACCGCTGCCAACAGCGGTAGTACCGCAGCTCCTCTGATAGTACCGCGTCGTCTTGGGCTGAGTGAGGGATAACGGTTGGATTTTCTCCTCCTATAAAGGGGTCTTCTTCCCATTGGGACTTTATCCGTTGAGCTCGTTCTTGCCCCCATTGTTGACCTTCTCCGAGCTTGCTAACTCTCAATCCCTCCATGGATTCTTGCTAGTTTTGAGGAAAAGAGAGAGAGATCTAGATCCACGTTTCCACCAATCACTTTCTCCTCTTAGTGAGGGGAACCCCTTGGATCTAGATCTTGGAGTTCTTCGTGTTCTTCTTTCGTTCTTCCTCTCATTTTCCTCCCTAGCATTAGTTGCTTTGGTGGGATTTGGGAGAGAAGGACTTGGGCACTCCGTGTGCCCTTGCCGTTGCATTTGGTGCATAGGTTTGAGTTCTCCACACGATACGTGGAAGTTACAAGTTGAGAAGCTTATTACTCTTGGGTGCTTGGTGCCCTTGAGCTTGTTCATCTTGGGTGCTTGGGCGCCCTAGTCGGTTGGTGGTGTTCGGAGCTCAATCATGGTGGTGTAAAGCTCCGAGCAAGCGTCGGGGTCTCCAATTTGGTTGTGGAGATCGCCCCGAGCATTTTGACGGGTACCGTGACCGCCCCAAGGGTTGCCAAAGTGTCTGGTTCGGTGACCGCCCCAAGGGTCGCCATTTGTGCGGGTTCGGTGACCGCCTCAAGGGTCCCTTAGTGGAATCACGGCATCTTGCATTGTCGAGGCGTGAGGAGATTACTGTGGCCCTAGTGGCTTCTTGGGGAGCATTGTGCCTCCACACCGCTCCAAACGGAGATTAGCATCCGCAAGGGTGTGAACTTGGGATACATCATCGTCTCCTCGTGCCTCGGTTATCTCTTACCCGAGCCCTTTACTTATGCACTTTACTTTGTGATAGCCATATTGTTCTTTGTCATATATCTTGCTATCACATTGTTGCTTATCTTGCTTAGCATAAGTTGTTGGTGCACATAGGTGAGCCTAGTTGTTGTAGGTTTTGTGCTTGACAAATTAACCGCTAGGTTTATTCCGCATTTGTTCGAGCCTCTACCGTAATTATTTTAAAACGCCTATTCACCCCCCACCCTCTAGGCGACATCCACGATCTTTCACACGGTGACGTACCACCTCTGCGGTGTCCGGATGCCTCACCATCGTCACTGGCCCACGCGACCGCCACCAAACAAGGATCGGGTCAATAACGGGCTGCCTCCTCACCAACCTACGTCCCCCGGAAGGTAGCACCTCCCAATACCAACCCGGCGGAGCCCAGTCGCGAACATGGCCCTGATCAAGCAGGCCTCCACCGCCGAGTCGACGACGACGAGGATGCGGGATAGGCATCGCCGACATCGACGCGGGAACTACTTCTATATATAGTTAAATAAAAGTAGTTTTATTAATTAAATCAACTATCTAGTTCAACTACTAAGCACTTACTATAAATAAATAAGTAGTACTTACTAAAAACAAACTACTTCATTATATAGTAAAATAAATTAGTTTATTAAATCAACTAGCTAGTTCAACTATATATAAACTACTTCTTATTTTTTTCCTTTTTCTAAATACTATGAACAAAAAAATCATTAAAATTCTATGAACAAAATTAATTACACAATCTAAATATCACCCAAAAAAATCTATTAACAATAATATCACCAAACATGCATATTCGATAATAATATCACCAAAAAAATCTATTAACAGAAAAAAATTCTAACATAATATGAAGAAATTAATTACTACACATATCTAATCTAACAAAAAAATCTAATTAATCTAACAGAAATATCTAAGATAGTATGAACAAATTAATTACTACACATGTAATCTAACAAAAAAATCTAATCTAACAAAAAAAATCTAATTAAATCAACTATCTAGTTCAACTATACTAAGCACTTACTATAAATATATAAGTAGTACTTACTAAAAACAAACTACTTTATTACTCCCTCCGTCCGGAAATACTTGTCGAAGAAATGCATAAAAATGAATGTATCTAAAACTAAAATACGTCTAGATACAACCATTCCTTCGACAAGTATTTCCGGACGGAGGGAGTATATAGTAAAATAAATTAGTTTATTAAATAAACTAGCTAGTTCAACTATATAGAAACTACTTCTTATTTTTTTTCCTTTTTCTAAATACTATGAACAAAAAAATCATTAAAATTCTATGAACAAAATTAATTACACAATTTAAATATCACCAAAAAAATCTATTAACAATAATATCACCAAACATGCATATTCAATAATAATATCACCAAAAAAATCTATTAACAGAAAAAAAATCTAACATAATATGAAAAATTAATTACTATACATATCTAATCTAACATAAAAAATCTAATTAATCTAACAAAAATCTAACATAATATGAACAAATTAATTACTACACATGTAATCTAACAAAAAAATCTAATCTAACAAAAAATCTATGAACTACATATCTAAATTACTACACATCTAACCTAACAAAAAAATCTATGAACTACAAAAGAATCTAAAAAATCTAACAAAAATAAAAAAACGCTCACGTCGGCGTCGAGGCGGCGCGGCAGGGCCACGACGGCTCGGGCGGCGCTGGGTAGGGGCGATGAGGACAGCGGCTCGAGGGCGACGGAGACGGGACGGCGGGCTTGGGGCGGGCGACAGTGGCGGCAGCGTCGAGCGCGGCGGCGCGCGGAGACGCGGCGGCGATGACGGCGGCGGCGGACGCGAAAGCAGCGATAGAAGCGGCGACGACGGCGGGCTCGGGCGGCGACGGGACGGCGGGCTCGGGCGGGCTCGGCGGCTCTGGCGACGAGGAGAGAGGCTCGGGGCGGGCGAAAGAGATGGGATTTGGCGAAAACTGCTAAGTCCAAGATATATAGCAGCAGAGATTGGTCCCGTTGGTGGCTCCAACCGAGACTAATCGTTAATTTTAGTCGGTTGGTGCCACCAACCGACCACAGCCTCTTTTTCAAAGAGCCCAAAGGGCGGAAGCGAAGACCTTTGGTCCCGGAGGCACCAATCGACTAAAGAGATTGGTCCCGGTTGGAGCGACCAACCGGGACCAAAGAGCGCATTGGTACCGGTTGGTGCCATGAACCGTATCAATGGACCCGTGTAACTACTTTTTTATTTTCGCAGCCATTTTTTGTTGATTCTTCCTGCAGCTGTTTTTAGTCCCACTCGCCAAGCGAGAGGCAATCGCAGCTGTTTATAAGCCCCGAGTGCAGAATCACGATGACGAAGAGGCTCAATGCTCCTCAAGACGTTGGTTAGCTTCAAGCCTTGCGAATCGGTAGACCGCAGAGCTATGTGCGGTCAGATTGACACTATTCCAAAAGGCTTGAAGCAAATTAACGAAAGATTATACCTCTTTTTATTTTAATGACTTATTACAACTCGAAATAAAAAGAAAAAATAAATGTAGCGAAAAAGAAAAAAACTATATAAAACCACTCGAGAAATAAATGGAAGAAAAATAATTTTGATTAACTTTACTAAAAAATAGCATAGATCAGATCTGTTACGACCGCTGCACCGGGCGATGGTGGTCATCTCTTCCGTCGAGGTGGTCGGCCGAGGTGGGTGTTCGGATCTCGGGATCCGCTATCCGCACCACCGCGAAGTCGGGAAGACGTAGTTGCGGTGAAAACCAAGTCGACGGCGGGGCGATGGCGGCGTTCCATGTCGTTACCATGATGAAGGCATCGTCGTGTGACTACCGTTGACCCACTTGTATTGCTCGGGAAACCCTAGGATCCGTGTTCCGCATCGGACGATGGCGGCATTGCGGTGTTGTTTCTCTCTTGGGAGCATTGTTTTGTGGAGCAGCGCCGAAGTCGAGGAAGGAGGTGGAGCGGCTTCGTCTTGCACGGAGCTTCGGTGGAGCTGTCAAGTCATGCTCGGCCGACAAAAGCTATGCTTGGTCATGCACAGTCGGAGGTGCTACGCACGACAGATCCACCAAGGGCTTCAAGCTGTGTCAGCTGGTGGTACTTGGCAGCATGGCGCTTAGGTGTATCAGTGGCGACCGTGACGTGTTCAACTGTTTGCGCGGGACTAAAGATGAGCATTCGTCCCGGTTGGTCCAAACAACCGGGACCAAAGAGCGGCATTGGTACCGGTTGGTGCTATGAACCGGTACCAATGGACCCGTGTAACTACTTTTTTATTTTCTGCAGCTATTTTTTCTTTGATTCTTCCTGCAGCTGTTTTTTTAGTCCCACCTCGCCAAGTGAGAGGCACTCGCAGCTGTTTATAAGCCCTGAGTGCAGAGACGATGACGAAGAGGCTCAATGCTCTCAAGACGTTGGTTAGCTTCAAGCCTTGAGGAATACGGTGGACCGCACAGAGCTATGTGCGGTCAGTTGACACTATTCGAAGGCTTGAAGCAAATTAACGAAAGATTATACCTCTTTTTATTTTTAATGACTTATTACAACTCGAAATAAAAAGAAAAAAAATAAATGTAGCGAAAAAGAACAAAAATATATATAAACCACTCAGAAATAAATAGAAGAAAAAATAATTTTGATTAACTTTACTAAAAAATAGGATAGACGCTTATTTTTAATGACTTATTACAACTCGAAATAAAAACAAAAGAATAAATATAACAGAAAAGAAAAAATATAGAAAACAACTCATAAATGAATAGAAGCAAAAAATAGTTGTGATTAATTGTACTAAAAAGGAGCATATATGCTTATTTTTAATGGCTTATTACAACTCAAAAATAAAAAGAAAAAAAATAAATATAGCAGAAAAAGAAAAAAATATAAAAACTACTCGAAATGAATAGAAGCAAAAAATAGTTGTGATTAACTGTACTAAAAAGGAGCATATATGCTTATTTTTAATGGCTTATTACAACTCGAAATAAAAAGAAAAAATAAATATATCGAAAAAGAAAAACTATATAAAAACTACTCTCGAATGAGCAGATAAACTTATAGAGGAAATTCAACTTAAATTCATAACGAATTTCAAGAGAAATCCATATGAATTTATGCTAAATTCCCTATATAAGGGCATCTATTTTCATTTTCAGAGGAGCTCAATAAGGTAGAGAGAGAGGGGCTTATAAACCGGTCTGATTCCCCTTCGGTTGGCGAGGTGGGACTAAACTCTGGTCGCAACGGGGACCAACCCTTTAGTCCCGGTCGATGGTTCGAACCAGGACTAATGGGCAGCCCATTGGTCCCGGTTCAAGCCACCAACCGGGACCAATGGTGTTGGGCCAGGAGCGAGGCCCATTGGTCCCGGTTCGTCCCACCAACCGGGACCAACAGGTCCAGACGAACCGGGACCAATGTCCCATGTGGCCCGGCCGGCCCCGGGGCTCACGAACCGGGTCCGATGCCCCCATTGGTCCTGGTTCTGGATTGAACCGGGACTAATGGGCTGGACCGGCCTGGACCATTGGCCCCTTTTCTACTAGTGGTATACCTTTTCAGATATGGTTCTTGCAAACACTTGCTTTTACAATGTGCAAACATTTACATGGTGCAACTCTACATAGTTGTACAAACATTTACATGGTGCAACTCTAGCTTTGATTTATCAATATATCTCCTACATATATTGTTTGCTTCCAAATTATTCAAAAAATATATATTGTTTGCTTATATCTTTTTCTTGCATATTACACCACATGTAATAGTTACGTAGTTAGAAGGGTTTCCATAACACTTTCTTCAGATTATTCAGTTATGTTTGATGACCTAAAACAATTATTATCAAAAAAATTAAATTGACGCCATAAAACTTATTTATATTACTGAATTCACTTTGAGAACCCAATGCTTATGCACCCAACACAACCAATGATATCTAAAGCAAACTCAATATAGTATGTATTATATGCTGAGTTAAATCCATTTCATGATTTTTGAGTTCCAGTTTTTTTATTTCTTTTTTGATTCACAAGAGAAAAATGTTGGATGATGTGGAATCTATGATGATGCAAGTTCATGCATGGCGAAAGAATATTACTCACTCCACCAGGATATATTTATGGTGTATTTTGACTATTCACGTCCAATCTTTGAACGATAACATATTTATGGGATTTAATTGTTGCTCAATTTGATAATAAAAAAAAGATTAGTTATTTGCCAAAGATTGAATTTCACTATCTAATTAAGTATGACTTGTATATCTCGCTAGAGGGATTGTTATCCTATTGGTGCATTGTGGAGAAAGAAGTTAGGGGAGAAAATTTGAAGGGATACTATATATGCATTTATGTTCCCTCAACAAAATAAAAATCTTAGCTCACTTTTACATAAATATATACTGAACATTGTTTTTTTTATCCAGGACACATACAGTTATATTTTTTCAGTCACTCCGTTGGATCATGTTTATATTATAGGCGAGAACTTTTATACACTTGAAATATATATATATATATATATATATATAAAACATGCTATATATATTAAAATATTTTTGTTAAACAATGTAATATTAGGATGAAAGCGCATTTCTGCTGGCCACTACGTACGCTAGTTTAGTTTCTTCTTCTTTTTGCCTAAAGGACAAGATCTACACTAGTAGAAAAGGGGGCAATGGTCCAGGCCGGTCCAGCCCATTAGTCCCGGTTCAATCTAGAACCGGGACCAATGGGGGCATCGGACCAGTTAAATGAGCCCTGGGGGGCGGGCCCACGTGGGCCATTGGTCCCGGTTCGTCTGGACCTTTTGGTCCTTGTTGGTGGGATGAACCGGACCAATGATCCCCGCTCTAGCCCATTAACCATTCGTCCCGGTTAGTGGCACGAACCGGGACCAAAGGAACGCTTTAGTCCCGGTTCGATGCGACCAACCGGGACCAATGGTGGTGCCTATATATACCCCACAAGAGCAGAGCACACTGCTCTGCTTTTTTCTGGAGGGGAGAGGGCTTGGTGGTGCTCTAGCTCACCTCATATGCACACAAGGTGTTCGATGGAATGCCCGAGCCACACTACTTAAGGTTTCTCCTCTCCAAGCTCGACCGCCAAGCTCCATTTTCCTCCATATTTGTCTAGGTTTAGCGGTCCGTCACGCCCCATCCCGTCTTCAACGTCGTCGATCACCCGCACCGATCTCATCGGCGGCACCACCGTGGTGAGCCTCTTGTTCTTATCTTCTTTCCGAAGGAAAAATATTCTTATTTGTATGTTTAGATAGATATATACTTGTATAATTTTCTTACTTTTATTATTGCATCTTATATAGTGCGATGGTTTTGGTATCCGCCCCGTCGGCCCTCGTCCCTGCTATGATTCAGATGTGGTATATATTATCTTTTCATAACTATTGGTTCATTTATTGTTTATGACAATTATGCCGACCAACGTGACATAGATTTTATTCATCTAGGAGGTTGTTGAACCAGAAATTCCAACCGACCCTATTGTCGAGAGGTTAAATTTAGTTGAAGAAGAAAACAATTTGTTGAAGGAAAAATTAGAAAAATTGAGGAGGAGAAGATGATATTGGAGTTGCATGTTGCGGATGTCGCCGATGATCACAAGATCAAGATGGATGCAATGCGCTTGAAGATTAGAAAGATTAGAAAATATGCCATTCATACCGAGGCTTGGTATCATTATGTCGTTGGATCGGTTGTTACATTGGTTGCGATTATGATCGCATTTGTTTCGCATTGAAATGTTTTACATAGTTTCAGTGTATGGTTTAATTAATTTAGATGCTCTGCGAGCTTTATGTTGTTAGATGAGAACTATGTATGTACTTTGGTTTTAATGTGATGATGAACTTCTATTAATTTGGTCACTTAATTAATTATCTATTCATGATCTCTCTAATGATTTTTGACACACTTAATTATATATAATGCACACAGATGAACCGCAATGGATGTACGGTTCAAGACACACCTCCGAGTACATTAAGGCGTGCATAATTTTCTCGAAGTGGCTGAGGCAAACAAGCAGAATGGTTTTATGTGTTGTCCATGCCCTATATGTGGGAATCTGAAGTCTTACTCGACCGGAAAATCCTGCACACCCACCGCTTTACAAGGGTTTCATGCCACACTATAATGTTTGGACGAGGCACGGAGAAATAGGGGTTATGATGGAAGACGGCGAAGAAGAAGAGTACGATGACAACTATGTGCCCCTGAATACGGTGATGCTCCGAAAGATCAAGAGGAACCGACGATGTGCGATGATGTCTGCAACGGAGAAGCTGCTGAAGATCAAGAGGAACCGGATGATGTGCCCGATGATGATGATCTCCGCCGGGTCATTGTCGATGCAAGGACGCAATGCGAAAGTCAAAAGAGAAGATGAAGTTCGATCGCATGCTAGAGGACCACAAAAAGGGTTGTACCCCAATTGCGAAGATGGCAACACAAAGCTAGGTACCGTCTTCGAATTGCTGCGATGGAAGGCAAAGAATCTTGTGCTCGATAAAGGATTTGAGAAGCTACTTAAAATATTGAAGAAGAAGCTTCCAAAGGATAACGAATGCCCGACAAAGACATACGCAGCAAAGAAGGTCGTATGCCCTCTAGGATTGGAGGTGCAGAAGATACATGCATGTCCTAATGATCGCATCCTCTACATGGTGCGCATACAAGGATCTGAACGCATGCCCGGTATGCGGTGCATTACGGTATAAGATCGACGAGATGACCACGGTGATGTTGACGGCGAGCCCCCAGAAGAGGGTTCTGCGAAGGTGATGTGGTATGCTCCTATAATACCACGGTTGAAACGTCTGTTGAAACGGAGAGCATGCCAAGTTGATGCGATGGCACAGTGAGGACCGTAAGAAAGACGGAAGTTGAGAGCACCACGACGGGTCGCAATGGAGAAAAATCGAGAGAAATACTGGGATGAGTTTGCAAGTGAGCCAAGGAACGTATGGTTTGCTTTAAGCGCGGATGGCATTAATCCTTTCGGGAGCAGAGCAGCAATCACAAAGACTGGCCCGTGACTCTATGTATGTATAACCTTCCTCCTTGGATGTGCATGAAGCGGAAGTTCATTATGATGCCGTTCTCATCCAAGGCCCTAAGCAACCCGGCAATGACATTGATGTGTACCTAAGGCCATTAGTTGAAGAACTTTTACAGCTGTGGAATGGAAACGGTGTACGTCGTGGGATGAGCACAAACAGGAGAATTTAACCTAAAGGCGTTGCTGTTAGTGACCATCAACGATTGGCCCGCTCTCGGTAACCTTCGTGACGGACAAACAAGGATACCACGCATGCACGCACCTTTTTTACTTGACATCGATAGTATATACCGCAAGCTGCGGGAAGAATGTGTACCTGGGCTATCGTCGATTTCTTCCGACCAACCATCAATGTCGAAAGAAAGGCAAGCATTTCAAAGGCGAGGCAGATCACCGGAAGAAGCCGCCATGCGTACCGGTGATCACGTACTTGCTATGGTCAATGATTTACACGTAATCTTTGGAAAGGGTCGGCGGACTAGCTGTTCGAGTGACGCCGAGGGACACGCACCCATGTGGAAGAAGAAATCTATATTTTGGGACCTACCCTCTGGAAAGACCTAGAGGTCCGCTCTTGATCGACGTGATGCACGTGACGAAGAACCTTTGCGTGAACCTGCTAGGCTTCTTGGGCGTGTATGGGAAGACAAAAGATACAAATGAGGCACGAGAGGACCTGCAACGTTTGCACGAAAAAGACGGCATGCCTCCAAAGCAATATGAAGGTCCCGCCACTATGCTCTTACCAAAGAAGAGAAGGAAATCTTCTTTGAATGCCTGCTTAGTATGAAGTTCGGTGGCTTCTCGTCGAATATAAAAGGAATAATAAATATGGCGAGAAAAAGTTTCGAACCTAAAGTCTCATGATCGCCACGTGATTATGACGCAATCGCTTCGGTTGCATTGAGGGGCTTCTACCGAAAACGTCCGATTAGCCATTGTGAAGCTATGTGCATTCCTCAATGCAATATCTCGAAAGGTGATCGATCCGAAACCATACCAAGGCTAAGGAGTGATGTGGTGCAATGTCTTGTCGGTTTGAGCTGGTGTTCCCACCATCCTTCTTCAATATCATGACGACGTTCTTGTTCATCTAGTTGACGAGATTGTCATTACGGGCCCCGTATTTCTACACAATATGTACCCTTTGAGAGGTTCATGGGAGTCCTAAAGAAATATGTCCGTGTCGCGCTAGGCGAAGGAAGCATCTCCATGGGCCATCAAACGAGAGGATGTCATCGGGTTTTGTGTTGACTTCATTCCTGGCCTTAAGAAGATAGGTCTCCCTAAATCGCGGTATGAGGGGAGATCGAAAAAGGCACGCTTGGAAAGGACTCAATAATATGCAGGACGGATATTCTTGGTCTCAAGCCCACTACACAGCTTCTACAAAACTCTACCTTGGTGACCCGTATGTCGATGAACACAAGAACGATCTGCGCTTCAAACACCTTGAGCGGTCTGACGATGGATTACATGTGAACACATCAGACTTTCAGCAGTTGGTTGGAAGCACGTGTCGAGGTGACAAGACTGTTTGTGAGGAGCTGTACTTGTTATCCAGGGACCATCTTTGACCGTTTGATTTGGAAAGGATCTGAGATAAATGGGAATACATTTTACACGATTGACCAAGATCAAAAGAGCACCAACCAAAACAGCGGTGTCCGCTTTGATGCAACAACCGAGAGGAAAGGACACATATTATGGTTACATAGTGGACATATGGGAACTTGACTACGGACATGATTTTAAGGTCCCTTTGTTTAAGTGCAAATGGGTCAATCTGTCGAGGCGGGGCAGAGTAGACCCACAATGACGGAATGACAACAAGGATCTGAAAAATCTTGGGTACACCGACGAACCGTTCGTCCTAGCCAATGATGTGGCACAGGTTATCTATGTGAAGGACATGTCCAGAGACCGAGAAAGAGAAAAGATAAGGAAGCAAATACATCATACGATGAGCCAAAGCGCCACATAGTTCTTTTCGGAAAAAGGGACATCGTGGGAGTGGAGGACAAGATGGACATGTCTCAAGATTATGAAAAGTTTCATGAAATTCCTCCCTTTAAAGTCAAGGCTGACCCCACATCCCGATAAGCGATGAAGATTATCCATGGTTACTGGCGCAATAAGCAAATGACACAAGCGAAGAAAAAGTGAAGACTTTCTCCATGAACTATTGTTCGCTTATGATACCATTATATTATGGCCGATGAGTATGATACCATTTTTCGTTTTGTACATGCACATGCTATGTGTGGGTCAATTTATGATATACCATGCCAACTTTCAACTTTTTCAGAGTTCATTTGAAATGTCTTATGGTTGTAATTAAAAATAGCAACAATAAGTATTTTGTTGTAAGTAGAAACAAAATAAATTAAATAAAGCAAGAAAGAAAACAAAAAAAAAGTGTTTTCAAATTTGAAAATTAGTAATGGCACTAACAGAAAGTTTATAATTTTCCTAAAACTAGAAGCAAAAAGATTTAAAAATAGAGCAAAAACAAAAGAAAATAAATAATGCAGAAAACAAAACAAAAAACAACAATAAGTATTTTGTTGTAAGTAGAAACAAAATAAATTAAATAAAGCAAGAAAGAAAACAAAAAAAAGTGTTTTCAAATTTGAAAATTAGTAATGGCACTAACAGAAAGTTTATAATTTTCCTAAAACTAGAAGCAAAAAGATTTAAAAATAGAGCAAAAACAAAAGAAAATAAATAATGCAGAAAACAAAACAAAAAACAACAATAAGTATTTTGTTGTAAGTAGAAACAAAATAAATTAAATAAAGCAAGAAAGAAAACAAAAAAAAGTGTTTTCAAATTTGAAAATTAGTAATGGCACTAAAAGAAAGTTTATAATTTTCCTAAAACTAGAAGCAAAAAGATTTCAAAAATAGAGCAAAAACAAAAGAAAATAAATAATGCAGAAAACAGAACAAAAAACAACAATAAGTATTTTGTTGTAAGTAGAAACAAAATAAATTAAATAAAGCAAGAAAAACAATGCCACCTCTTTGGCCGCCACGGCTTTGAATCGATCGGTATCCCTATTTGGGCCGAGATTCAGGCCGCAGAAGGCCCAGAAGGTCCAACAGCAACGAAGGAGCAAATAGGCCCGTAAGCTGCAGTTCAAAGGAGTTCAAGAGGGAGCGGCGGTGGGGCTTATAAACCATCGCTCCTCTCAACTAGCGAGGTGGGACTAAACTTTGGCCCCGACGCGGCAGCGCGGAGCCTTTGGTCCCGTTGGTGGCACCAACCGGGACTAAAGAGCTTAGTCCGGTTGTAGCCACCAACCGACCATAGGCATAGCTTCCCGCCCTTTGGGCTGCCGAAAAAGAGGCCTTTGGTCCCGGTTGGTGGCACCAACCGGGACTAAAGCGAGCATTAGTCGGTTGGTGCCACCAACCGACTAAAGGTCTGTCTATATAAGCAGCACTTGGCGATTTCGGCCAAATCGCCCACTTCTCCCCGACCCTGCTCCTCCTCGTCATTGCCGCCACCCGACGCCCTACTCCACCTTGCCGTCGCCGCCGCCCGCGCGCGTCAGACTCTCGCCTTCGCCGTCGCCGCCGCCCTGTGAGCATAGCTTTGCTCGCGCCCTCCGTCCAGCGCCCTGCGCGTCCACATGCCGCCGCCCCTCACGGCCGCCCGCCATCCCCCTGCCTGTACAGCGCCACCGCCGCCCATCCATGCTGCGGCAGTGGTCGCGCCGCCCCTGCCTTGTAGCTTGTGCCATATGCCCCCCGCCCTGCATTTTCCTCCATAGCATTTTTTGCATTTTTTTGTGTATATGTGTTTGTATGTATATATATGTGTACATGTTCATAGTATTTTTTCATAAGTGTATTTTTTTGTTCATTGCATTTTTTTCATATGTATAATGTATATATGTATGTGGTAGCTATATATATATGTGATGAATGGTCGATTGCATTGTTTATATATGTTTTTCATATATGTATTAATTTTATATTTAGGTTGTTAGTAGATATCGATCGATTTTAGGTTAGTGCATTTTAGGTTAGTGTAGAGGAGAAAGTAAAATAAGGAAAAGGAAGAAAAGAGGAAGAAGGAAGAAGGAAGAAGAAGAAGAAGAAAAGAAGAAAAAGAGGAGAAGAAGTGTGTATATGTGTTTGTATGTATATATATGTGTACATGTTCATAGTATTTTTTCATAAGTGTATTTTTTTTGTTCATTGCATTTTTTTCATATGTATAATGTATATATGTATGTGGTAGCTATATATATATGTGATGAATGGATGTGGCTATATATGTATGTATGAATATAATGTTCATAGCATTTTTTTGTTTATATATGTTTTTTCATATATGTATTAATTTTATATTTAGGTTGTTAGTAGATATCGATCGATTTTAGGTTAGTGCATTTTAGGTTAGTGTAGAGGAGAAAGTAAAATAAGGAAAAGGAAGAAAAGAGGAAGAAGGAAGAAGGAAGAAGAAGAAGAAAAGAATGAGAGGAAGGAAAATAAGAAGAGGAAGAAAGGAGAAAAGAGGAGAGGAAGAAGAGGAGAAATAAATAAGAAGAGGAAAAAGAAGAAAAGAAGAGGAGAAGAAGAAAGGAATAGAGGAGAAGAAGAAAAATAGAAGAAAAAAATTTTTCTTCTTCTCCTCTATTCCTTTCTTCTTCTCCTTTTTTTTTCTTCTTTTTCTTCTTCTTCTTCCTTCTTCCTTCTTCCTCTTTTCTTCCTTTCCTTAATTATTTTCCTTTCTCGAGGAGAAGAAGAAAAGAAGAGGAGAAGAAGAAAGAAAGGAAAGGAGAAAGAAGAAACTTAAACACGAGGGGTGGTACCGATACCCCTCCCGATATGTATATGTATGTCGCGTCGTTGTCGATATAATTAACCCCCTCTAGATACAACTGCAGCAGCCCCCTCGGCCCTCTCGCTCGACCAAAACTCTCGAGGACACCCAAACCCTAGAGAGAAAACGATGTTGAATAATAATTGACATGTTGTCAATATTTGCAGAAACTATGGAGCACTCCCGAGACGAAGAAACAGAAGCGATGTTGGGGGAAATAATCGCAAATGGAAGTGATGATGTTGCGTCATTTCTCAATGACACCGTTGGTCAGATGGATGAAGAAGAGGGCTATGATTATGATGGCTTCGACTCATTAATGCCGGTACAAGAGGAGGACTATGTTCATGATGGCTCCGGTGACACAATGGAGGTACAAGACGAAGGAGACCGTGTTTAGCCGAGTCACCGAACCGAGTCCGCCAGGTATATATATATTAGTTAAGCCCGTCTTGACAAGTTAATTGATGCATCCATTGTTTTGGTATATGTACACATATTAAGTATTGTCGTCTTTCTTCCTTATAATTTCTAGCCCTCGGATCGAGCACAACTTTGAGTGCGGAGACGAGGCCCAAGAAAAGTTGAGCTCGGATGAAAAGTTTGAGATCATAGAAATCGCGCCCGACGGCGAACCGATTGAACCCAACCGGACAAAGAAGGCATTTTCTTTCGGTCACGGGGTTCTTGTTAGGGACAGGATCGATCAAGATCCAGCAATGGTATAAGCTCGCTAAGGATGAAGACGCTGAGGTGTCTTATGTCAATGATATGCGAAAAGAAGATCTTTGGAATGAGCTGAAGGCAAATTTCACCCTACCGCCAGAGGAGGATCCGGAGAAGCCGCTTAAAGAGCAATTAATCAAGTCTTGTGCTCTTAAGAAGATGGCTGGCCTAATGAGGAGGTGGAGGAAAGAGCTGAACCAGTTTGTCAAGAAAAAGAGACACCAGAATTCATCGGCAAATATGAGAAGATCAAAGATCATCGCCCGCATTTGTGGCCCACATGACATCGGAAAAGAGTAAGAAGATGTCGGAGACAAACAAGAAAAATGCTGCGAAGAAGACGCTTCACCATCGCACGGGTCGTGGCTACCTCAAAGCCCGCCTAAGTGGTCAAGGCTGAGCATGATCTGCTTGAAAAAGGGATCGAACCGAGACGATCGCTGGCGGACCGTTGCGGACTTGGTTCTTCGGGCTGGCGGAACCTTGGACCTATGAATAGGCGATGTCGATGGACGAACGAGCAATCGCAAACACCAGTCAAGAAACTTCGACAATATATTGCTGCTGCTGCTGCGCGAGGACATTCCTTCCAAACAGGAGAAGGACGAGCTCACAATGGCCCTTGGGAATCCAGAGCACCTGGACGGACACGAGGCACGCCAGCTCGCTTCGTGGAAGGTTGGTTTTCGGACGCAGGGGTTACAAAACCCACGAGAGGAGGAAGAAAGTGGAGCATGACCAAATGCAGGCGCTGCTTGGAAGGGTAATGGGGCTAGAGGATCGAGAAGAGGACCGAGAAGCGGCAGATCGCAACAAACGACATGCCAAGCTTCCCCGGTTACCCCGCCATCTCAGCGCGAAGCGGCGTTGCTTCCACCGAGCTGCTTCAGTAGGAGCATGTCTTGACGGCTCTGCCAGCTATCCCGTGGATGGTATCACGGAGTCTCAAAATTGCCACATTATGGCGCGATGCATGAATTTGAAGGTCAAGGCGGTTGTTGGCCAAGTTTATCCTAGTGGACCCGCACAACTTATCACCGCCACCGATTCCGAAGGATTTGCTAAGGTGATGGTTGATGAAATAACGGAGGATTTGAGGACCTCGGCTGAGCACCCTACCGGTGAAGGGAGACTAGGCTGGGTTCTGCTCAAGACTCCATGCCTATGGCGGAAGGAGCTCATCGACCTTCTGAATCTGGGCGCCTCCGCCTCCTCCTCCTCATCCGCGAGTCGGGCACTCCACCTCCTCCACCGCCTCCTCCTCCGTGAGTGAAGATCGAGGCACGCGTGGCGGCACTCCGCCCCTTCTCCGGCGTGGCGGCACTCCGCCTCCTCCTTCTCCGCCTCGCCAGAAAGGGCGGAAGAGACCCGCCCGCCCGGCTGCTCGACGCGTCGTAGTCCTTCTCCTCCGCCTCGTAAGCAAGCACGAAGGAAGACAGGGCGCCGCAGCCGCTCCGTCTGCTCCGTCTAGCAGCACAAGAAGAGAGAGAGCAATCAGATCTGGTCCACCTCTAAAGCCTGTAGAGAAGTTACCGTATGAGAGGAGCAAGGAGGAAAACGATACGATCGTGCGGACCCAAGTGAAGGAGTTCTTTGAAGGGTTAAAGCAAAGATACATCCACCTCCGGAGGAGAAGGTCGATCCGGTGAAAGCAAAGCGCACTCGATGCCACGAGGAAACCACCAAAGTCTCCGCCGAGAACCAACTATGAGCGCATTCTGAACAGACATATCTCCAAGCCAAGCGGTGGGAACTACTGTCGGGGATAAAAGGTCAAAAGAACAACGGGCAAAGGGAAAAAATTGCCCACTTCGGCGAACAAGCACAGCAATCGTGCCCTCGCTGAATGTGTCTAATCCTCCGCACGGTGGCGGTTATGGCAATCTTGGAGATTACCCGCTGACGATGCACTTCCGATTTCATGGAGGTGGACTTATTTAGATCTGAGTACGGAAGCCTCTCGTCAAAGATGAAAAGTCTCGACAACAATGATGCGAAGATTCCACAGTTGGTACATGAAAACCTGCAGAGAGTCCGAGGATGAACACTTTGTATCTGAATATTAAAGAGGAGCACGACCTCGCTTCAAATGATCTGTTGTCTATTCCATTTGAGGAGTTCTTCGAGTTCTTCAATCAAAAGGCCCTCGATAAATTAATGGTCTTTTGCTACTGCTGTAAGTACTATTTCGTCATTAGTCTCAGATATATAGCTCGGCTCTTTCATTGCATGTATTTATAATTAATTATCCTCAATATATTATGCAGATTGAAGATCGTCGAGTGCAAAAAAATGAAATCTATGATATTGGGTTCATTAACACAAATATCATAGATGTTTTCTGTTAAAAAGCGCTACCAAGAGGCCGAGGACAACTTGCTACAATCATTGATCAAAAATCAAAACAAAGATACCATACTCTTTCCTTACCACGGCCCGTGAGTGTTACTGTCGTGTGCATATTCGGTTTTCCTTATTACTCGAGCGAGGTTAATGTAATTGATGAGTTATGCTTGCGTGTAGGTACCACTATATTCTTACGGAGATTAAGCTTGAGCGTGGACTAGTAACCGTCTTAGACTCGAGACGGAAAGATCCCAAGCACCTATGCGGACATGACCGACATGCTCAGCAAGTAAGTTCAATCGATCATTATCGCACCATATCGGCAACTTTTTATTCATTTCTTGATATCTCAAGTAATAACAAATATTTTCTTTGTCTTGCAGGGTTTGGAAACAGTTCACCGCACAAGCTCGGGACTGCCAAGGAGCTGCGATATACATACCAAAGTAAGTACTCTTGGCGCAAGATCTCCGTTGATTCTATAGCTATACTTTCATCAATGCCATTTATATAATGCTTCATTATCAGTTTGATTGACCTCTATTTCTCGTAAAAGTGCTTGTGGCGGGAGGAAGGGAATGATTTACGTGGATACTACGTGTGCGAGTTCATCCACAACGCGACATTGAAAAACAAGCGGGCTACTCTACAAGACAATATGAAGTGCGTAAGCAATAATATTCGCAATTTCATTTTATTACACCATCATTTCTGTTGAGTTTCATTCATATATATGTATTAATTAACCCCTTCTTCAAATTAATTAGACTTGGCAGATCGGATGAACTCCTACCACCAGATCGCATGAAAGCAATTCAAGAGGAATTGGCGGATTCTTTCTTGATCACGTCATCAAGAAAGCCGAGAATACCATGTGGAACTTGAATTCAAATCCTAGTGGTTTGTAATTAAGAGATCTTATATAGATTGTACATGTATGTAGCCAAGAAACTTGTTGTTCGACCAATCTCTCGTAGAAGGAGAGGTCGATCGATCACTTCTCTCGGTATGCATGACGAACTTCAGATCGAATGGTTCTCTCGATCACTTATGTATATTTACTACGTGGCGTCGAGCAAGCACGGACATAATTAAGAGAGACACTTCTCTCTATTAATTAGCTAGCTAACGAAACACCTAAATTAACCCCCAAAACCACCCAACCCTCCTATCAAAAAAAAACAAAAACCAGGCCATCGGAATGCAGACACGTGGGCGCTTTTGGTCCCGGTTGGAGCCACCAACCCACCAAAGGCCCTCGACCGGGCTCGGCGCCTGAGGCCACGTGGAGGCTCATTGGTCCCGGTTCGTGTTTGAACCGACTAATGGGTTGAGGTATTAGTAACGACCCATTAGTCCCGGTTCCCGAACCGGGACTAAAGGCCCTTACGAACCGGGACTGATTGGTGGTTTTCTACTAGTGCTATTATAAAGATTCACCGGAAATAGAAAGCACCTCAAACATTAAAAAATTTACATCTAGCTCCATGGACCATTGAATGACCATTGCCTCTGCGAAAACGAGCCGCTAACGCACTGCTGTTATTGCTCCCACACCGAGCTAGCCTGACCTTGTTGATGATAGCCAGTGAGTCTTCATGCACATGCCTCTAAGGATCAGTGTTCTAGCGGCAGTTGTCGCCGTTGAATCCCTGACACAAAAACTCGTTGTTCACACACATGACGAGAAATTCTATCCTTGCCACCCGAGGAGCTCGCCAAATCTCGCTTGAGCTCCCGGATAGAGGAACTTCAAGAGGATCGGATCCTGAAAGACTGACTCGAAGAAGAAGCGCCACCATACGTCCAAGTGTCACCCCTGTGAGGACAAAAACCTTACCTATCTACTAGCCGGAGCCGAGACACCAGGAATCCCCTTCCCGCAGAGGGGAGGCAAATCCACAGGCTCGCCGGCGGATATCGAGGGGAGGAAAGCTTTCCCTAGTCGCCTTGCGAGAGGGGAAAGAACTTGTTCTACCTGTGGACGGTTACTATGCTAGTTCAGTTAATTGTACCAAGAAAACATATATTTTATTTTGAGAAACACTGTACAAACGTAGATGTTCACATACGCACATGTACACCTTCTCTTATGAATGCACACACGCACACTCTACGCCTATGAGACTTTTGAAAGAGTGAGCCAGCATATCTTATAATACAAATGAAAAATATTTTGCCGGAACCACTCAAGTCCCATCCTCACACAATTTCCAGCACACACAATGCACCCGACGGATATGCTTCTTCCACTGATCCGGAGAAGATAAGGAAACGAGGCAACCAGCGAACGTGAGCCACCCCTAGCACATCTGTACTGATCCGGAGAAGATAAGGAAACGAGGCAACCAGCGAACGTGAGCCACCCCTAGCACATCTGTACTGATCCGGAGAAGATAAGGAAACGAGGCAACCAGCGAACGTGAGCCACCCCTAGCACATCTGTACGAAAGAAACGCGGCTATATATAGTGTAGCCGGCAATGGGGCCTCAAGTGTAGCCGGCATCCTCCTCTCCTCCAGATTATCAAATACCATGGCCCCCGCCGTGATGGCTTCGTCGGCTACCACCGTCGCACCCTTCCAGGGGCTCAAGTCCACAGCCGGTCTCCCCGTCAGCCGCCGCTCCAGCGCCAGCCTCGGCAGCGTCAGCAATGGCGGAAGGATCAGGTGCATGCAGGTATGTTGGGGCACTAATTAAACTGATATGAGTTTCTTTGTCAGTGCAAGTAATTCACTTACAGAACATCCCCAATGTATATAACCAAACCCATCCTCGAAATAGGACCCATATATTAGAACTAAGTACAACCAAAGCTTTATTGATTGTGAACAACCCAGCAATGCATATGAGAGCTGCCCATAAGGAGCAATTTTGGCTTGTCGACTGATTTTTCTAGCATTGTTAGTAGAATTAATTGACTTATCACCAAGTATTGAGCATCTGTGCGCATTCCATCTATTCAGGTGTGGCCGATTGAGGGCATCAAGAAGTTCGAGACCCTGTCTTACTTGCCACCCCTCTCCACGGAGGCCCTCCTGAAGCAGGTCGACTACCTGATCCGCTCCAAGTGGGTGCCCTGCCTCGAGTTCAGCAAGGTTGGCTTCGTCTTCCGTGAGCACAACAGCTCCCCCGGCTACTACGACGGTCGATACTGGACAATGTGGAAGCTGCCTATGTTCGGGTGCACCGACGCAACGCAGGTGCTCAGCGAGGTGGAGGAGGTCAAGAAGGAGTACCCTGATGCCTATGTCCGCGTCATTGGCTTCGACAACATGCGCCAGGTGCAGTGCGTCAGCTTCATTGCCTTCAGGCCACCAGGCTGCGAGGAATCTGGCAAGGCCTAAAGTGCAAGTTGAAGTAACGCATATCCATGCCATGTTAGTTCACATTTGTCGGCAGCTCTGATTTCTCGGTTTTACTTCTCGTACTACTCATATGTGAATATATGAGGATATGTATGTAAGCACCTACCAACGTAGGTCGAGGAGGATGCATATGAGAATTATAGCACGGGCTATACATACACACATATATTATATGCAATCCGCGGATTATTTTCTAGCCATCAGTTGATGGAAATGTTACTTTGTTTGCAGCTGGAGATGCCTATGTCTTGCATTGTTTCCTTCTCACGCATTTTTTGCTCAATCATATGTTGTGTATTATCTAGTGTGAAAATTGTTATGGAATACCAAAGTACATCAAAAAATATTGTGGAGAAACACATAAAAAGATGGCGAGAACCACTTGAAAACTAGTGGTAAAACTCCCCGCAAAAAAAAACTAGTGGCAAAACAGTAGGAAATTGACGAGAACCAGATGATAAAAAGCCAAAATCCAAATTAGGTCGACTACTTGATCCGCTCAAAGTGGGTGCCCTGCCTCGAGTTCAGCAAGGTTGGCTTCGTCTTCCGTGAGCACAACAGCTCCCCCGGGTACTACGACGGCCGATACTGGACAATGTGGAAGCTGCCTATGTTCGGGTGCACCGACGCCACACAGGTGCTCAACGAGGTGGAGGAGGTCAAGAAGGAGTACCCTGACGCCTATGTCCGTGTCATCGGCTTCGACAACCTGCGCCAGGTGCAGTGCGTCAGCTTCATCGCCTTCAGGCCACCGGGTTGCGAGGAGTCCGGCAAGGCCTAAGCTATGAGTTGAAACAATGGCCTATCTCGTATGAGGAGGGTCTTTTGTGAACTTCACTTTTGTCCACAACTCTGCTGTACGACTCTGCTTTCCGACCGGAGCATACCTTTTGTTCTATATGATTTGTGTATGTATGGACGAACATAGGTTCATGAGCATGCATACGTAATTCCTCATAGGTCTATATGCACCGGCTACACATATGCAAAACCTGTGTAATATTTATTATATACAACACGCGGACCATTGTCTTGCTGTTATTAATTGATGGAAAAGTTTCTTTATTTGGCACTGCAATGGGTATGTCTCACAGCTAATGGGTGTAAGAATTCAGTATTTGACACTAAGATTCCCTAATTTGCAATTGCAAATTTCTGTTTCTTTAATTATATATCACTACAAAATTGTTATGGTTTCTTTTCCACGTCACTACCATCTGCTCCATTGGTTTTTGCTAGTAGAGTAGGATGAAACATGGACACGGATTAACTGAGCTCGAGCTCATATGAGCTCGGGTGAGCAATAAAATATGAAAATATTTAGAAAGAATTCAAAATTTCTGATTTTTTGTGTGTGGCTTAATTTGACAAATGTTATAAATCCTTGCATTCATCATAGAATGGCATTCATCTTTGTCACGGCAATAAACAAATTCAGCACTCCAAAAATAACTTTTTTGAAGCATCGATTTTTTTTTTTTGCCACGACTTCCACAAATATAATTACATTGATGAAACTTTGCAAGCATTGAAAACATTTGTCAATTATGAAGGACCAACAAAAGTTCTTTAGTAAAGAATTTTTGAAATTTTGTTTCATTTTTTTGGATTTAACTGTTCACTCGAGATCATATGAGCTCGAGCTGAGACACTTTCGATGAAATAAATTCTCGTCAGAGACCCTTACTAAAGAACTTTTGTTGGTCTGGATAATTTACATCTAATTAAAGTTTCCTGAGCTTCATGTTTTATACTAGCTTGGGGAATTTATATTGTATAATTTTCCTTGTATATCCCGATGATGAGCTTTATCAAATGCTCGAGGTCTTCATGAGCAAACAAGTTGGACACACACCCACTTAATCCTTGCGAGATATTTCATATATTCATAGATATGTTTGCATCCTAGTTGCTTGGTGATCCCTACTCATTGCGTTAACATCAATTATAAGGCCTCCCCATTTGGTTGTGGAGGTTGAAGCCAAAGGCCGGTTAATGCAAGCGTATGCTAAACAGGTCGGAGCAAACCTATCATGTTGTTGGTATAGAAAAAAAATAAACATGGCTGTAGCGAAATTCGAAACTTTTTACTCAACGTTTCATCCTTGACATTCCAGGGTAACCACTCCTTTCCTATTCAATAATCTTTTCAAACGACAATCCTGCTCGGACATCCTAGCATAGGGCATGACCCGTTGGAAATTGCCATTAGGCATAATCTCCTTACCGTCAGGTCCTTTTGGACCAACTACGGCAATAGGACAGATGTTCAAGCCCGGATAGTGGGTCTGGAGCATGGCCCATGCTTGACGAGCATCTTCTCAGGCCACTGACGCCTTTCACAGGGCAATCCGAGCATGCGCCTCCTGGAGGCAGCGGGAGAGATCAAACTGGTTATCCAACAACCTTTCTTCTAGGCCATAGGGCCATGAAAATACCCTCCATTGCCGGCCTTGCAATCTTGTTCAACTCTCCGAGCTGCTGCAGTTTCTCCCTAAGGGACGCTCCAGCAGCATTGGTCTAACAGTCGGGAAAAGATGTCGAAATAATGAATTTCTATGTCGATCGGCAAATAAAACTTCCACCTAGATTATGAGTTGAAGCTGGACAAACTTCATCGGCTATGATCTCAAGGGCCCGCCATGACACTCCCAAGATCGACCAAAGAGACTTAACTTCTTCTATCTCCAGCTCTTGTTGTCTCGTCCTCTCGGTTAGGGATGCCTTCTCTACTTGGAGGTTGTTGCATTCTTGGATGCACCTCTTAGGGACCTCCCGCCGGCAACCTGCTAAGGCCGGGCCACCTGGGCTCCTACCTGCTTCTTTTGAAGCAGGTCCGTGATGGGAATTGTTGCATGAAAACAATTTTTTCCTACGAGACAATGAAAACATCCAAGATCTAATCAACTAGATGCTAGCAACGAGGGGGAAGGTCTACAAACCCTTGTAGTCCTAAAACGGAAACATTCTAATGAATGTGGTTGGCGTAGTTGTACAATCTTTGTGGTCTAATCTGATCCAGCACCACACGAATGACACCTCCGAGATATGCACATGTATGGCTCGGTGATGTCTCCTTCTTCATCCAGCAAGTGACAGGGATAGGTAGATGAGATAAGTAGATGAGATCTTGTAAACTGCGTTGGGATTTCCCTCGAAGAGGATGGGTGACGCAGTACAATAGAGATAAGTACTTTCCTCAGTGAGAACCAAGGTTATCAAACCAATAGGAGAACCGTGCAAATTCCCTTTTTCAGCACCTACACACACAAAAGCAAATACTTGCACGCAACGCGGCAAGAGTGTTGTCATCCCCCTTGAACTCGTTATTTGCAAGGATTAATTCTGATAGTGATAGATACATAAAAAGAAAAGTAAAATAAAAATTATAAAATAGCATAAAGGTATTTTTGGTTTTAATAATATGATAAAAGTAGACTTGAGGCCATAGTTTTCACTAGAGGCCTCTCTCGAACACGTAGCATATTGTGGGTAAAAAAATTACTGTTAGACAATTGATAGAAAAACGCATAGTTATGACATATTCATGGCAATGATCATGTATATAGTCATTGTAAGTGCATCTAGTGCCACCCCTAGTTGGTTTTGGAGTATTGACGACAAAGTTGGTTGAGGGACTAATGCGTTTGTGAGAATTGCAGATAACGCAGTAGTGTCCCTCATTGATTCGGTTTACCTACCGGAGATGACCCCTAAAAATGTATGAAGACATTGAAGACAATGGTGGTAAGAGAAGATATTCTTATTGAAGACTATGACATGAGAAGACATTGTGTGAAGACTATGGAGCCGAAGACTGTGTGGTTTCGTTGTTTCCTTTTCTTCTTTGTTGAGTCATAGGAACCACCGCATCTTGTTAAGTGGGGTCCAAGTGAACTAAGTCGAGTGACCAAGTGATGCTCAACTCAAATCCTATGTCTTCGAGCGAAGACAATGAGAGCAAATCTTATCCAGAGTGGATGAGTCAGCTTTGCTTGTAGCCCAAGTAAAGTTGCGCGTGTGTTTGAAATCATTGTTGGAACACGTGTCGGTTCCTTAGTGACCTGTGGTCATTTTGGACAAATCAGGTCGGGTTGCCTAGTGGCTATAAATAGCCCATCCCCTACACCATAAATTGGTGGCTGCTCGAGTTTGTGCACGGCTTTTGTCGCTTGAGAGCAACCCACCTCAAAGCATTTGAGAGAGAAAATCCTTGCGAGGACAAAACCCAAACACCCAGAGCCAAAGAGTGTTAGGCATCATTGAAGTCTTTCATCATCAGTGACCTAAAGACTTATTACAGCTTGAGGATCGAATCCTCCAAATTGTTAGGCGTCGCGTTCGAGCATCCAAGAGTCATTGTGGATTGCCATTGAACGAAGTCTGTGAAGGTTTGGAAGTCTCCTTGAAGACTTACCAGAGTGATTGGGCGAGGACCGGGTGTCCTTAGCTCAAGGGGAATAAGGTGAAGACACGGTCTTCGAGTTAAATCTCAGCCTCCCTAACTGCACGTAAAGTTGTCACAAGAATCGAACTGGTCCAATAAATCCTGTGTCTTCAACAAGCAACCGGTTCTATCCCTTCCCAACTTTACTTTAGTTTGTCTTCGTGAAGTCATTGCCTATCTGTGTATCTGTTTGCCTTCATTGCTTGACTACTTCTGTTGATTAGCTTCATACTATCTTCCATATTGATCCTTACTACGTAGCTGCTACTTGTCCTGTACTTTCACATCGTTACATACTTGACTATGGCTTGCTCAGGGTAGTTTATCTTCCGCTACATATCAATTAGGTTATTTCTGTTGTTTGTCTTTGAAACTTCCAAGTTTTGAAGACTTTCATAAATATCGCCTATTCACCCCCCCCCCCCTAGTCGATACTAGCACTTTCAATTGGTATCAGAGCAAGGTACTCCCTTGTTCTGCGTGATTGGGTTTAACCACCTGGAGTTTCAGCTATGTCGACTGCAGGATTGAGGAACATATCATGTCCCACCTTTGACGGTCATGAGTATCCTCGATGGAAGGCAATGATGAAGAAGCTACTCATGTCCATGGATAGCAAACGTGGACCGTCATCGAGATTGGACTCACCGATCTATGCAAGATGGCGAGGCTGATGACATTCGCAAGTATACTCTATTGAACCTTACAAATAAGGACGCCATCTCGCTGCCATTTGTCCCGAATCAGTTCAGAATGTTATGCACCTCAATCACGCGGGCTTAATCTGGGACCGCTTTACGAGGTATACGAAGGTCATCGCTTTCGTCATGATCCGTGGTTTGAGGACTACAAGGAGTCTCTCAAGGAGATGACCTTTGCATCGGAATCATAATCATCCTCATCATGCCACATGGCAAGGGGTGATAAGGTAACTGAATGCTACCTCTCTGAATCTAGCGATGATGAATCAGGTGATGAATTTGGACCTAGCTATGACAAGCTTGCTTCCCTTGCCACTAAACAACAAAGAATCTTGGAAAAGGTTCAAGACATGCTTAGTAAGAGCGATGATATGTTGGGTGAAGAAATGGATCACCAAAAGCTTTGGCCGATAGTCTTCAGAGACTTCATGCTAAGTTTGACGCCTTCAAGATCAACATAATGCTCTCTTGTCTGATCATGAGAAGCTTTCTTCCGAATGTCTTCAAAGAAAGCTAGACCTTGAAAAGATAAGAGTGGATTATGAAGATCTTCAGAAGGAGCGAGATTCATTACTTGCTCAACGAATCAGTGCTACAAAGGATGGATTTGAACCACCATGTCTAAAATGCATTGAGCGTGATAACGCTACATCTCATTCTTTCAATGTTCCACTATCGCTATCGTTTCATTGTCTTCACCTACTGATGCGGTTACTAACCCTCTCATGGAGGATACCACCGCTGTTGCCGATGAAAATGCTATGTTGAAGACATTACTTGAAATAGGGATGTACAAAATTTTGAAGGACATCGACTCTCGCGATGTTCTCAAAAGCGATTCTCGAACCGAAACCCTAGGAAAGAGGGTGTTGGGTCTGAAAGGAAAATGAATGTTGATGGCTCATACTTGAAGCCCGAGCAGTACCACAAAACCACATGGGTTGCTGCAAAGGAACCTTCAAGAGATCCATCTACCTTATCCGGCTTTACCTGCTAATCCTATTATCATTGATGAACCTTTGATGCAAACTATAAGCTGTTCAAAAATCGAATGGTGAAGTGTTTGCGGTATATTGGTACTAACTGCAGGAATGGACCACCTATGAAGAAGATCTGGGTACCTAAGCGGTACATTGAGAATCTTCCTGTGAATGTCGTCATGACACCACCAAGGAAGAAGAAAAACCCCAGACAAATAGCTTCATGTGGCCCAAAGGCTTCATACAGATATAGGACTCACATGAGTCACCCTAACGCCAATGTTTTGCAGGGAAATCATGCTCAGTCTTATGAATATGAGCGTGTATCTTCGAACCGCTATGTTCATAGGACTAAGAACTTTTCTGCTTATTCATATGAGTATCATTCATCTCCTACAAGGCTATTTGCTAGGGCTTCAAAGCCAAAATTCTCAGATGCTGCACTTAGACTCATTGCTTCTAAGCCCCCACTGAAGATGTGGGTGGCAAAGAATAACTAACTCTCTTTTGCAGAAAACGGTCTCCAGCCAGCAATCAATGGCGTCCGATACTATTGCTGGGGACCTAAAACTCATTGAGGACGCACGATAAAATGTCATTCAATATGCTTCACATCTGAATTTCTTATCAGTCATACTATGTCCTAACTTTGTTATAAGCTGTGACTACCCCTATATGTGTCAAATGCTTATGCTTCACAACACTCTTGTGAAGCCTATCCTCCTAACAGCACTGTAGGGTACATCACCAAAAGCTTCAGAATGGATTATGGACAGTGGGTGCACAAATCATATGATTGGTGATCAAAGTCTTCTCATGGACTCAACCTTACGTCCATCCGACAAGAGTCACATCACATTTGCTGACACTGGTAAAAGCAAAGTATTGGGTCTAGGTAGAGTTGCAATCTCAAAGGATCAACACATGGACAAAGTGATGCTTGTTGAATCCCTTGGTTTCAACTTAATGTCTGTCTCAATGCTTTGTGACTTGAACATGATTGTGATATTTGGCAAATATCGTTGCCTTGTACTAATGGAATCTGACAAATCTCTAGTCTTTAAAGGGTATCAAAAAGATGATCTATACATGGTAGATTTCTCAGCAGGTCCACAGCTTGTCGTATGTCTTCTTACAAAAGTTTCAGAATGCTGGCTCTGGCATCAAAGGCTAGGACATGCTGGCATGAGGAACTTACACTCACTCGTCAAAAAGAAGCATGTCATAGGCATCGAAGATGTCAAGTTCAAGAAGGATCATCTGTGTGGTGCCTGTGAAGCTGGAAAGATGACAAGAGCAAAGCACCCCTCGAAGACAATCATGACAACATCTCAACCCTTCGAGCTGTTACACATGGACTTGTTCGGACATACTCACTACTCCACCCTCACAACAACTGCATGTCTCTGTGGCTTCGTCATTGTTGATGACTACTCAAGATAGACATGGGTTCATATAATTCTTTACAAGACTGAAGTGCAAGATGTCTTCAGGTGCTTCGCAAATCGAGCAATGAACAATTATGGCGTGAAGATCAAGCATATCAGAAGTGACAATGGCACTGAATTCAAGAACACCGGACTTGATCTTTATCTTGATACAATGGGAATCACTCATGAGTTCTCTGCTCCGTACACTATGTTTGTCTATGTATTCACACATGTATTTTGTTTCCGGTTAATACAATTCTAGCATGAATTATAAACATTTATCATGAAATAAGGAAATAAATAATAACTTTATTATTGCCTCTAGGGCATATTTCCTTCAGTCTCCCACTTGCACTAGAGTCAATAATCTAGTTCACATCACCATGTGATTTAACACCAATATTCATATCTCAGATATGATTAACACCCATAGTTCACATCGTCATGTGACCAACACCCAAAGGGTTTACTAGAGTCAATAATCTAGTTCACATTGCTATGTGATTAACACCCAAAGAGTACTAAGGTATGATCATGTTTTTCTTGTGAGAGAAGTTTAGTCAATGGGTCTGTCATATTCAGAGCCGTATGTATTTTGCAAATATTCTATGTCCACAATGCTCTGCACGGAGCTACTCCAGCTAATTGCTCCCACTTTCAATATGTATCCAGATTGAGACTTAGAGTCATCTGGATTGGTGGAAAAGCTTGCATCGTTGTAACTTTTTACGACGGGCTCTTTTATCACCTCCATAATCGAGAAACATCTCCTTAGTTCTCACTAAGGATATTCTTGACCGCTGTCCAAAGGATCTACTCTAGATCAAAATTGTATTCCTTTGTCAAACTCGAGCAAGGTATACAATAGGTCTGGTTCACAAAGATAGCATACTTTATAGAACCTATGATCGAGGCATAGGGAATGACTTTTCATTCTCTTTCTATTTTCTCGCCATGGTCGGGTCTTGAGTCTTACTCAACTTCACACCTTTGCATCACAGGCAAGAACTCCTTCTTTGATCGTTACATTTTGAACTATTTCAAAATTTATCAAGGTATGTACTCATTTGAAAAATCTTATCAAGCGCCTTGATCTATCTATATAGATCTTGATGCTCAATGTGTAAGCAGCTTCACCGAGGCCTTGCTTTGAAAAACTCTTTTCAAAACACTCCTTTAAGCTTTGCGAATAATTTTACATTATTTCCGATCAACAATATGTCATTCACATATACTTATCGTAAATGCAGTAGTGCTCCCACTCACTTTCTTGTAAATACAGCTTCTCCAAAAGTCTCAGATAAAATCATATGCTTTGATCAACTCATCAAAGCGTATATTCCAACTCCGAGATGCTTGCACTAGTCCATAGATGGATCGTTGGAGCTTGCACACTTTGTTAACATCTTTAGGATTGACAAAACCTTCTAGTTGCATCATATACAACTCTTATTTAATAATTTCATTAAGGAATGCAGTTTTGACATCCATTTGCCAGATTTCATAAAATGTGGCAATTGCTAACATGATTCGGACAGACTTAAGCATCGATACGAGTGAGAAAATCTCATCGTATTCAACCCCTTGAACTTGTTGAAAACCTTTTGGAACAAGTCGAGCTTAGTGCATAGTAACACTACTATCAGTGTCCATCTTCCTCTTGAAGATCCATTTATTTAACATGGCTTGCTGATCATCGAGCAAGTCAATCAAAGTCCATACTTTGTTCTCATACATGGATCATATCTCAGATTTTATGGCCTCAAGCCATTTCATGAATCTGGGCTCATCATCGATTCCTCATAGTTCGTAGGTTCATCATGGTCTAGTAACATGACTTCCGTAACAGTATTACCGCACTACTCAAAGGATCTGTACTTTGGAAGACCTATGAGGTTTTATAGTAACTTGATCCAAGTTTCATGATCATCATCATTAGCTTCCTCACTAATTGGTGTAGGAATCATCGAACTGATTTCCATGGTGAACTACTTTCCAATTCGGGAGAAGGTACAAATTACCTTATCAAGCTCTACTTTCCTCCCACTCACTTCTTTCAAGAGAAACTCCTTCTCTAGAAAGGATCCATTTTAGCAACGAATATCTTGCCTTCGGATCTGTGATAGAAGGTGTACCCAACAATTTCCTTTGGGTATTCTATGAAGACGCACTTCTCCGATTTGGGTTCGAGCTTATCAGATGAAACTTTTTCACATAAGCATCGCAGCCCCAAACTTTAAGAAATGACAACTTGGGTTTCTTGCTAAACCACAGTTCATATGTTGTCGCCTCAACGGATTTAGATGGTGCCCTTTAACGTGAATGCAGCTGTCTCTAATGCATAACCCCAAAACAATATTGGTAAATCAGTAAGAGACATCATATATCGCACCATATCCAATAAAGTGCGGTTACGACGCTCGGACACACCATAACGCTGTGGTGTTCCAGTGGCGTGAGCTGTGAAACTATTTCACATTGTTTTAATTGAAGACCAAACTCAGAACTCAAATATTCGCTCTCGCGATCAGATCGCAGAAACTTTATTTTCTTGTTACGATGATTTTCCACTTCACTCTGAAATTCTTTGAACCTTTCAACTATTTCAAACTTATGTTTCATCAAGTAGATATACCCATATCTGCTCAAATCATCTTGTGAAGGTCGAAAATAACGATACTTGCCACGAGCATCAATACTCATTGGATCGCATACATCAGATGTATTATTTCTAACAAGTTAGTAGCTCGCTCCATTGTTCCGAGAACGAGTTTTAGTCATCTTGCCCAAAAGGCACGGTTCGCAAGCATCAAATGATTCATAACCAAGTGATTCCAAAATCCATCTTTATGGCATTTCTTCATGCGCTTTACAATCGATATGACCCAAACGGCAATGCCACAAATAAGTTGCACTATCATTATTAACTTTGCATCTTTTGGCATCAATATTATGAATATGTGTATCATCACAATCGAGATCCAACAAACTATTTTCATTGGGTGTATGACCATTGAAGGTTTTATTCATGTAAACATAACAACAATTATTCTCTGATTTTAAATGAATAACCGTATTGCAATAAACATGATCAAATCATATTCATGCTCAACGTAAACGCCAAATAACATTTATTTAGGTTTAACACTAATCCCGAAAGTATATAGGGAGTGTGCGATGATGATCATATCAATCTTGGAACTACTTCCAACACTCATTGTCACTTCCCTTCAACTAGTCTCTGCTTATTCAGAACTCCTGCTTCGAGTTACTAATCTTAGCAACCTAACAAGTATCAAATACTGTGGGCTACTATAAACACTAGCAAGGCACACATTAATAACTCTGTATATCAAATATACCCTTGTTCACTTTGCCATCCTTCTTATCTACCAAATATTCAGGGAATTTCCGCTTCAAAGGACTATTTCCTTTGCAAAGTAAGCACTTAGTTTCGTGCTATGGTCCAGCTTTGGGCTTCTTCGCAGAGTGACAACTTGCTTGTCTTTCCACTTGAAGTTCCCTTTCTTTCCTTTGCCCTATTCTTGAAACTAGTGGTCTCGTCAATCATCAACACTTGATGCTCTTTCTGATTTCTACCTTCGTTGATTTCAACATCACGAAGAGCTCGGGAATCATTTTTGTCATCCCTTGCATACTATAGTTCATCACGGTTCTAGTAACTTAGTGATGGTGACTAGAGAATTTTGTCAATCACTATATTATCTAGAAGATTAACTCCCACTTGATTCAAGCGATTGAAGTACCTGCATAATCTGAGCACATCCTCACTAGTTGAGCGATTCTCCTCCATCTTTTAGCTATAGAACTTGTTGGAGACTTCATATCTCTCAACTCGGATATTTGCTTGAAATATTAACTTCAATTCTCGAACATCTCATATGGTCCATGATGTTCAAAACATCTTTGAAGTCCCGATTCTAAGCCATAAAGCATGGTGCACAAAACTATCAAGTAGTCATCATATTGAGCTAGCCAAACGCTCATAACGCCTCGTGATTCGCTTCCTGCAATAGGTCTCACCTAGCGGTGCATTAAGGACATAATTCTTCAGGCAGCAATCAGGATAAACCTCAGATCGCGGATCAAATCCGCATTATTGCTACTAACATTTTTCAACACAATTTTCTAGGAACATATCAAAATAAACATATGAAAGCAACAACGCAAGCTATTGATCTTACAACATAATTTGCAAAATACTACCAGACTAAGTTCATGATAAATTTAAGTTCAATTAATCATATTACTTAAGAACTCCCACTTAGATGACATCTCTAGTCATCTAAGTGATCACGTGATCCAAATCAACTAAACCATAACCAATCATCATGTGAGATGGAGTAGTTTTCAATGGTAAACATCATTATGTTGATCATATCGCTATATGATTCACGCCGACCTTTCGGTCTCCGTGTTCCGAGGCCATATCTGCATATGCTAGGCTCGCCAAGTATAACTCGAGTATTCGCGCGTGCAAAACTGGCTTGCACCCGCTGTAGATGGACATAGAGCTTATCACACCCGATCATCACGCGGTGTCTGGGCACGATTTAACTTTGGCAACGGTGCATACTCGTGGAGAACACTTCTTGATAATTTTAGTGAGAGATCATCTTAAAATGCTACCGCCAATCAAAGCAAGATAAGATGCATAAAGGATAAACATCACATGCAATCAATATAAGTGATATGATATGGCCATCATCATCTTGTGCTTGTGATCTCCATCTCTCAAGCAATCGCCGTGATCACCATCGCCACCGCGCGACACCTTGATCTCCATCGTAGCATCGTTGTCGTTACGCCATCTATTGCTTTCTACGACTATCGCTACCGCTTAGTGATAAAGTAAAGCAATTACAGTATGCTTGCATTTCATACAATAAAGCGAAAACCATATGGCTCCTACCAGTTGCCGATAACTTCGTTACAAAACATGATCATCTCATACAATAAAATATAGCATCACGCCTTGACCATATCACATCACAACATGCCCTGCAAAAACAAGTTAGACGCCCTCTACTTTGTAGTTGCAAATTTTACGTGGCTGCTACGGGCTTAGCAAGAACCGTTCTACCTACGATCAAAACCACAACGATAGTTCGCAAGTTGGTGCTGTTTTAACCTTCGCAAGGACCGGGCGAGCCACACTCGATTCAACTAAAGTGAGAGAGACAGACACCCGCCAGATCACCTTTAAGCACGAGTGCTCGTGAACGGTGAAACCAGTCTCGCGAAGCGCACACGTAATGTCGGTCCGGCCGCTTCATCTCACAATACCGCCGAACCAAAGTATGACATGCTGGTAAGCAAGATGACTTGTATCGCCCACAACTCACTTGTGTTCTACTCGTGCATATAACATCAACGATAAAACCTAGGCTCGGATGCCACTGTTGGGGAACGAGTAATTTCAAAAATTTCCCACGCACACGCAAGATCATGGTGATGGCATAGCAACGAGAGGGAGAGTGTATGTCCACGCACTGTGAGACCATAAGCGAAGCGCTTATCACAAC
This sequence comes from Aegilops speltoides, assembly GCA_021437245.1. Classification (NCBI taxonomy): domain Eukaryota; kingdom Viridiplantae; phylum Streptophyta; class Magnoliopsida; order Poales; family Poaceae; genus Aegilops; species Aegilops speltoides. The sequence goes on along the minus strand of JAHHZJ010000631.1, from coordinate 1,101 downwards.
GCTGTTGATGTAGTCGACGCCTTCACGATCCGACCGATCCAAGCACCGAACGACGGGCCTCCGAAGTTCAGCACACGCTCACTCGATGACGATCTCCGCCTCCGATCCAGCCGAGCTCCGAGATGAGTTCCACAAGACGACGGCGTGGGACGATGATGATGTTCTATCGCGCAGGCTTCGCTTAAACTCCGCGACGATATGACCGAGGTGGAATATGGTGGAGGGGGGGCACCGCACACGGCTAAGGAACGATCCGTAGATCAACTTGTGTTTCTATGGGGTGCCCCCCGCCCCCGTATATAAAGGAGGGAGGAGGGAGGTGCGGCCGGTGATGGATTCATGTACCTAGGGTAGGATCACAGGCCTGACCTAGACGTCCTACCCAAGGGCACTCGTAGAAGAGATCATCTTCCAGTCGACCAAAGAGGAATCCACTCGACAGGACTGGAAGGACTCGACCATGGAAGACTCACTCGACCATGAAGACTCACTCGACCATCAGAAGGTCAGAAGGCACTCTGCAGTGCAACGGTTTGTTATTAAATAGACTTAATGATAGTTAAAGCGCCTTATGAGGGGCGTTATCAGTAACCCCCCTGGCTTAATGTACTTTAATCCCTCCATTATGTGGGCTGGCTGGGGTCCTGGCGCACTCTATATAAGCCACCCCCCCTCCACAGATAGGAGGGTTCAGATTCTTGTAATACTCATACTCATAATCCACTCGACCGCCTCAGGGCTCCGAGACGTAGGGCTGTTACTTCTTCCGAGAAGGGCCTGAACTCGTACATCTCTTGTCTCCACAACTGCTCCATAGCTAGGACATCGCCTCTCCCTTACCTACCCCTACTTCTACTGTTAGGCTTAGAACCACGACAGTTGGCGCCCACCGTGGGGCAGGTGTTTTAGTGATTTGTGGAGAAGTTGCAGTACTTCCGAGTACCTTCATCATGATGACTGCTGGAGTTTTGGGTGAGGGCGCGAGATCCGCCTCGGTGCTCTCACTTTTGTCGCCGACGACCAAGATGGCTCCGTGGAGGCCCCTCTTGACATCGAGGCGCCTCCCGTCTGCGGGCGACGACTTCCGTGCATGTGTTCGCG